>JADGMU010000298.1:0-20677 GCA_016920895.1 Vaccinium myrtillus | reverse complement strand
CACCTTCTCCTCTTCATCCTCTAAGTTGAAAAGTGAGGCTGAGAGATATAAAAAAACAGAGGAAGTGGAGCATATCACAGCTACGGTGTTGGTTATGACAAATACGTTGAAAGCTGCATCTCTCACTAAAATTGCCGTCCCTTCAACTGGACCATCCTGATGGTAGCCACCCGGTATCGTGAAACTAGCTGCAAAAGATATGGTTGCTAGCAATGTTGCCACTATAATATGAGTCTTAGCCATCTCTTCAACCCTTATTTTATCTTCTCGTTCCTTATCTTTTTGCTTCTTATCTACTTGTTCCTGATTTTCTTGTTCTTCTTTCTCTCGCTCTCTTTCTTCTTTATTCATCGTCCAATTGATTATCCGTTCTCGATCCTTCCTGACTGTATCTCTCCCATTATTATGCCATATTTGTCGTGGCCAATCCTTGCAAATGTCCTGTTTCCATTTTTGCTACATGGTGAGTCTGAAAATTCACAAAGATATCTTTAAATCTAATAATGCTATGTATATATACATAAACAAAATCCATGTGTCTGTGGAACCTTGGTAATTTATTCCCTTAACCACAATAGTAATCATAATTATGTAGGAGTTTTAAACCCTGTAAATAAGTAAATAAATGCGAAACCTTTACAAAGCAAAAGAACATTTTCCGATAGAATGGGCTTTGTTCAGATTAAAAAAAAAAACCCCAAAAAAGAAAGAATGGGTTTGTTTAGAAGGGAAAAAAAATATCCCGAAGTTACAGTGTACTAATATGAAAAGGCATGTGGAGACGACATTTTTAATTACTCAGTAGTCAGTACTCATTTTTTCTCCAATAATATGAGTTCACGCCATATTTTTGTCTTCGGTAGACTATAACTGGTCTTTCATAATTTTTGTTTGGTTATTTGACATTGTTTTTGAGATTTAATTATAGTTTGCCTCTTTACGAGGAATCATAAAAATTAATCACATTAACACAAAGAAAATTCCTTAAAAAGAAGAACATAAATAGGATTAATGGTCACATGACATCCTTACCTCGCCATCATTTATGTCAACAGGTGTCTAGTTTTTATTGTTGACGGCACCCGTATCAGCTGTAGGATACTCGTAAAGCCCCTTATCTTTCCTTGTGGAAGCAAGCAAATGGAGAGGCGTGTTACCTTCGTTATCTTTCTGGTTAATAAGTTGGGCTACCCAAGGCCTTTTAAGAGTAAAATCGGTGGCCCAATGTCTCTCATATTAATAATACGCTGGAATGTGAAGAATGTTTTGCCCTTTACTATTCACCATCTCCCAACAATCTGGACAATATGATAAAAGCTCCTCCATTACTCTTACGTACCCAACAGCAGCAGCTATATGAAGCGCCGTGTTCCCTTCGTCACCATTTGCAGAAACGTACGCAACCGATTTATCCTTTTCTAATAGCTTCTTAACTGCTTCAACGTTCCCGCGGCGAGCAGCAGAGTGAAGAGGTGTCCAACCATATGCGTCTGGTTCCTTGATTAGATCTTGCTTCCATTCTAATAATTTCTTTAGGACTCCATCTGAAAAAGAAGAACATAAATAGGAGCTAATAAAGGGAAATATATAATTATGGATTACCAAAATTTACTTTTATTTTGGTTTTTTTGTATACACATTTAATTGGTAATAAGAATGATCGAAACAACCAACTGTTTAATACCCAAATTTGGCAAAAAATTACAACGAGGCCGAAAATATTTTTTCCGTACTAAATTGGGCTAAATTGACTACGGAAATTAATTGGGACACTTGCCAAGCACACATAGAGGCGGAAAGCCCACTAGGATGCTTGGCAGCTTCTCAGTAAAGAGGGAGTTGGCGCCAAAGGCCAACAAATAGAAGTTTGCAAGACTGAGAAAGGGTTCTACACTACAGTGCAAGTATTCTAGGGTTTCGAGTAGAACTGAAAGCTTCTTTAGGGCTTCCAAATTTTTTCGCCATCTACAGGTTATGGCCAGAATATGGAAGGAAAATCAACAGAGAGTTAATTTCAACAGTTTTTGTCGACAACCTACCACACCAAATCAAAAAAAAATTGGGTCTATAATCTATTCTCTAGGCTTGGTAAGATTAAAGAAGTGTTCATCCCCAAGAAAAGAAGTAGATTCATTGGTTAAGTTTAGGATTTGTCCCATGTACTTCCCACGAAGAAGCCGCAGTATCTATTGCTAAAACGAATAACTCTTGGTACTGGGGTCATCAATTGGTGTTGAAAATTGCAAATTTTTTGGGAAGAAAAGATTATCAAAATTTTAGCTACCAGAATCAGAGGAACAACTCTCAAGGAAAGGGTGTTCAAGGCCAATATAACCAACATCGTCGTAGATATCCAGATCCCCAATTTTCCCACGACAAAGAAGCAAGTAGATTAAAACAGTGGAACATGCAAGCAACAACTCGACTTGTTCAGAGAAGAGGAAATCAACATCAGGGAACCAAAACAGAAAAAAAGGGTCAAAAAAATTTGGAGGAAGGTAGGAGTTATTGAACCAAGCAAACAAGGTGAGGCAAGAAATGCAAGGACTTTGAACAACTAGCTGAAGGAGGTGAATATTACTATTGAGGTTAAGCCGTTAGGGAATGGATGGCTTTAAAAAAGCGCAATAGGAAGGTTGAAACGCCTAATTTCGCCTCAAAGGATGGCAGAGGTACTTAAGTTAGAAAAAGGTGAAATTGTTCAAGTTAAACCAATTGGGGTAGATTTGTGGTAATAACTTTTGAGGGAGAGAAGGAAGAGACAGTTTGATCAAAGAAAGATGGATATGAAATTGGTATGATTAGATAAAGCCATGGAATGGGGAAGCAGCAAGTACGGAAAGGTTTGTGTGGTTACACTGTTATGGGATACCACTCAATGTGTGGAATGTTCCAACATTTGAAGCCATTGGAAACAAATGGGAGAAATTTTTAGAGGTTGACGGCAAAACCCTAAGACAAGAAGCCTACGACGAGCCAAATTTCTGATTGTAACAGAGGATGAGAAGAAAAGAGAAGGTCAAATCCAGCTAAAGGTTGAAGAAAAGATGTATAAGGACAAGGTGGAGGAGTTGGAAATGTTTAGAGCGCTTGAACCAAAACTAGTAAACTACAAACTAACAAATCTCAGTCCCAAGGAAGAAGATGATGAGGTGGACGAAGTGGAGAATGACAAGGATGACAAGCTGGAAAAGATTGACAAATCAAGTAATGACAAGGAAATTCAAAGAAAGTTGGCATGGAAGATGACAAACATGCCAACATGGATATTGGGAGAGACAAACAAGTAGAGCACGCGGGGGATGGATCTGGGGGTGCTGTTGATCGGCCCTGTTGATCGCATCTGAGCCGTCCGAAAGTGTTTTGGACGGTCCGAATTTTTTCTCCCCCTCTTCTCGCACGGAATAACTACCAAGAAATGGGATGGCTAGCGATAAATTTTAAGTAAAGTTGCATTGGCTGCTGCAGTAATGAATGTAGTTTCATCTGGCCAAGAAAAAAGTGACCAACATTCCTTTGTTCCAATGAAAAACAAGTCAGAGAATGTAGAAGGGAATGAAACATTAATTCAAATCTATCTCAGGGTTTGCTTTCAATTGTGAAGAAATCAGGTGGCCCAATAAAGGAGTTGCAGCAGAAAGCCCAAGATTTGAAAGACTAATCAAAGGAAGAGAATGTTGAAGTGCAACAAAAGGAGGCAGGGGAAGACAATGAATTGAATGAGTATATTCAAAAGAATCTTGAGATAAATATTTTGTTACAAAAGGTGGCAGGGGAAGACAATGAAGTGGTGTGGGATTCAAATAATAAGATTCATGTATCTCAAATTCCAAGTATAAACCTTCAAGTAGAGTTGAATCCCAGAGAAGCAAGGAAAGCACTAAGGGCAAGGATCTCCCAAAGTTGCATGAACGATGATGACAATGCTATTGTGGAAAACTCAACTAACATCTCTAGCCGGCAGGAGTATCAACAGAACTCTATCCTCCAAGAGCTCTTTTTTTACAGAAGAACCTAATTGAAGCTGACTCAAACAGATTTGCTCCTTTTTACAGAGGAGTAATTCAAAACACTGAAAGGTACCCCTATACAACTATGAGAATCATTTCTTGGAATATAAGGGGTTTCGGCAATAATGTCAAGATAAATTAAAGACAGAGATCCAAAGGTATGTGTTGGGTTTTTTGGGTCCACCCTTTAGTGGGCCCGGTTTGCCCTTTAGGCCGGGATGGCCCGGTTTGTGTTTCTTTTTATAAATTGTTCTAGGGTTCACTTGTATTGGTATGTGTGCACATTGTATGAGTGAGGGAGAGAGCAAGAAAAAGAGTGAGACACAAAGAGGGTGAGAGTTTTTTTGTAGCTATTGTCTATGATAGTAAAATTTTCTCTTGGAAAATCTGTGCGTGTCTTTCTTGTGTTTATTGCTCGCATGCGTGTGCAGTGGTGTGTGTAATCTGGGCTAGAAAACACAACATGGTATAAGAGCTCACGGTTGGAGTACACACCGGATTGCACGACCATTATTGAAGTTTGGTTTCGACTGGGTTGTGATCAAATCTGGTTGGGGACTTGATCGGCCGAGCAAGGGTGGTGCTTCTCTCTCGAACGAACACATTGGTGGTGACCTCATCGGTTTTGGTCACCGGAACAGTGCTCACAGCGGTTTTGAAGATTGGCGGACGGAGGCGAACGGTTGAACGGACTGGGTTCGGATAAAAAGTTGCTGGATTCGAGTCTTGAGTACAGAGATCTCTTCGTCTCATCAAGACCAGTACAGTGGTGGTAAAAAAATCACCGGAAAATAGTCCACGCGCCCTCACGCGTCGGTAGAAGATTGGCGAGTGTGATCTACTCGCACGATGAGCCGCACGCGCGGTGGCGGGGAAAAGGACGCTAGGGTTGACGGCATCACGGGCTAGGGATGACGTCAGCAGCAGTTCAGACGGTTCAGGAGGAGGTCCAAAAGGGTCAGACAGGTAAGGGTTCAGGTTCAAAGAGGTTAAAGGGGTCAAGGTCCAGGTCAAAGGGGTCAGGTCGGAGGTCAAAGGGTTCAAACTGGTCTAGACCGGAGGTTCAGAGAAAAGTCAGACCGGGTTCAGTGCAGACCAGACCAGACAGCGGTTTAGTGGCAGACCCGATTTTGTTTATTAACCGGTTCAGGGTTTTTGACCTGCTTTTGACCGGTTCGGACCGGTTCCCGACTCTGTTCGACGTCTTGAATCCAATCTCGGGCTCGGTTTGCGGAGATTTGGTACGGATTTTGACGGTGTTGCTTTATTTTACTGCTTTAAATCATTCCAGGGAGTATCAGATCAATTGTGGGAGTCTCTGGGGTGTTGAGATTATCTTGTTTGCTAAGATGTGAGAGTTTAACATTAATATGATTGCCATGATCCTATTGACGGCTACCAATTATGCGATTTGGAAGCCTTGGATGGAGGATATGCTCATTCTGAATATGAATCTTTGGAGCACGTAGGAGTCAAACCGACGGAGGTGAAAACCGAGGATTGGAAGAGTTTGAACAGGAAAGCAGTTGCTTTGATTCGCCAATGTGTTGGGCAGGAGGTTATTCATCATGTAGCTCAGGAGACAGACGCTTACGCTCTGTGGCAGAAACTGGAGGGGATGTATCAGTCGAAAACATCTCGGAATAAGGCGCTACTGATGAGGAGGCTTGTAAATTTGAAACTCTGGAGTGGAGATTTGGTTGCTGTGCATTCCAGTGAGTTTCAGAGTTTGGTTAATCAATTATCTAATGTCAGTTTGAGTTCGATGATGAGTTGCAGGCTCTTTTGTTGCTCAGTTCACTACCTGATAGTTGGGAGACTTTGGTGGTTTCTCTCAGCAACTCAACGTCGGGGGGAAAGTTATCCATGGAAATGGTTATGGATGCTATATTCAATGAGGATGCGAGGAGGAAAGAGATGGGGACTGAGCATGATGAGGAGTGTCGGACACTAGTTTCGAAGGGTTACCGGGGAAGGTGCCTAACTAGAGGAAACGGGAAAGGAAAAAGAGGTGGCAATCGTTCACAATCGAGGGGTCGGACATTTACTTGCTATCACTACCATGAGGAGGGGCATATCAAGCGGAATTGCCCCATGTGTAAGGCGAAAAAAGGGAAACGACCAATCAAAGGAAGCAGCGGTTGTGACTCAAGATTACGATGGTGATCTATTGTTGGCCGTGCCTGACATTATAGACGCAAGGAAATCGGATTGGGTACTAGTTTCTGGGTGCTCATATCATATTTGTGGGGATGTATCACAGTTTTTAGAGTACGAGGCACACGATGGAGGTGATGTTCGGATGGCTAATAATTCCACAAATCATGTTGTTGGCAAGGGGATGGTCAAGTTTCGGTTGTCGAGTGGAAAGACTATGAGATTGACGGGGGTGCGACACATGCCGGGTGTGAGGAAGAACTTGATATCTCTTGGTGGGCTTGATGAGAGAGGATATAGTTTTTCAGCAAGTGGTGGAGTACTTTGGGTTCTTGAGGGAGATAGAGAGCTGCTGCGAGGTAGGATGGTTGGTGGACTATACCGGCTTGTGGGTTCAGTCGTGACTGGTCGGGCTATGGTCATGCGTGAGACGAGCGGTATAGGTTTTTCCGTTGGACAGGGGAGCCAGTTGCAGGCGCACACATAGGATAAACATGGTTATGCTAGAGTTGTGCGGGATACACGCCCGAAATGGAGAGAGCAATTGGTCCAAGGTGTTCACAGGGACGCCCAGAGGAAAGAAACGGTAAAGGTGGGAGCTTCAATGAAGAAAAAGGTTTCTTTCGCTCTTCAGTTGGTTAGTGGTGGTGATTCCTCCGGGGTTGTCGACACGGAAGGAGGGACACGATCACCATGGTCGCCGAGGCGGTGAGCTTTGGGTGGCACCCCGGTGAGGGGGTGCGAGCACCTCGGTGAGGGGGTGCGGATGCTCCGGTTGGTGAGCAAGGACATTTCAATTGGAGATGTGAGAGTGGATAGCATTCCGGTTGTG
Source organism: Vaccinium myrtillus (assembly GCA_016920895.1). Classification (NCBI taxonomy): domain Eukaryota; kingdom Viridiplantae; phylum Streptophyta; class Magnoliopsida; order Ericales; family Ericaceae; genus Vaccinium; species Vaccinium myrtillus. Next base: position 13,678 of record JADGMU010000298.1, on the reverse strand, counting down.
GGAGGGCGGTACTCGGTTTTTCCAGTTTGATCAGCCGCGGATATCTAGCTTGCAAGGACACATTCTTTCGGGTGGAGTATTCTGGTTTGGGATATGGTGTAGCTCGACTGGTTAATAACACAGGCGCTCGCTAGTGTGGCGGATCAGAGTTGGTGGCTTGGCGTTGCTGCAAGATCAATAATAGCCCACTCGGGGTGGAGGGGGTGATTGTTGGGTTTTTTGGGTCCACCCCTTAGTGGGCCCGGTTTGCCCTTTGGGCCGGGATGGCCCAATTTGTGTTTCTCTTTATAAATTGTTCTAGGGTTCACTTGTATTGGTATGTGTGCACATTGTATGAGTGAGGAAGAGAGCAAGAAAAAGAGTGAGACACAAAGACTGTGAGAGTTTTTGTAGCTATTGTCTATGATAGTGAAATTTTCTCTTGGGAAATCTGTGCGTGTCTTTCTAGTGTTTATTGCTCGCATGCGTGTGCAGTGGTGTGTGTAATCTGGGCTAGAAAACACAACAGTATGTAACTATGTGTGATTGTAACTATGTATGATTCAAGAGACCAAATCAGAAAGGTGGAGAGTGATTGTGGTTCAGAAAATTTGGGGCAATTCAGAAGTGGAATTTATATATTCAATCTGGGGCAGTAGGTCTATTGATAATGTGGATTAATCCGGAAATTATATATTTTTTTTATAGTGGACTAAATTTATACATACCCAGTGAATAATTACTCGTCGGTTGCTCCTTTCGTATTTTCTTCCTCCTATAATTAAGAGTCAAATAATATGGGAAGTGGAACTTCATAATTAAGAGTCAAATAATATTTTTGCAAATGATGTAATTCAAGCTGCAACTAAAAGAATTCGAGCCTTCTTGTACTTACAATTTAAATTTACAAGATAAAGTTGATTGCGACAAACCTGTGAAGGAGTCGTTAAACATTTGTTTGGTAAATGTTGCCGCGTGCAATGCCGTCCTACCACCAGGGCCACCGTAAGTTGGCGATGTGCAAGTTTCCAAGAGCATCACCACTATGTCCACGCTACCTCGCTCAGCAGCTAGGTAAAGTGGAGTTTCCTCATTACTGTTGATGGGATGTTCAAACTCAGGATCTTCCTCGATTAACAATTTGATCACATCCAAGTACTTTTTTTTTTTGAAGTGGCAATTCCGCACCGCCATGTGCAACGCCGTGTCTCTATCCACATTCGTCGCCCTCAACATCTTCCTAGCCTCCCAACCCAAGCCGCTTTCAAGTTCTCGAGCCACCTTTTTCGCACACTCTATGAGCTCTTTGACTATGTCAGCGTACCCTTCTCTCGCCGCCATATGAAGTGGAGTTTCGCCTCTGATATTTACTCTGCCTAACAACAAGGGGCAGACTTCTAAGATCGCGGCCGCACATTGTAATTGGCCGAATTGAGCTGCCACGTGGAGAGCAGTGTTCCTATTGGCTGTGGTTTGGATTTCGAGTTGGTCAATGTGTTGCCTTAGCACATCAACTTGGCCTTGGCTAGCTGCATTGTACAAGCTACTGTCCATGGTAACAACAATTGAACACTTGGGTTCGTTCAAGTTCTTGCCCTTTGCAACACCCAATACTTATGTAAAGAGAGGGGGAGACATGATGTTTACCAACTCGTTGAGGGAAAATTATACTCCTACGAATTTTCTTCCTTCAATTGCCAGACATTTCTTATCAATGACTAATTCAAACCGTTTAAATGGAAATGGCAGACCCTACTTATTGCTTTCATCTCTTTGTCTGATGCCCCACAAAAATAATTGACAAATGATTTCATGGCTTACATCACCTACTCCCTCTCACTCCGTCCCATTTTAAATGTTTCATACGTAAAGTAAAGTCGTGTCATTTTGATTTTAAAAGAAAATATATTTCTAGATATTTTGTTCCAAAAAATTTTACACCGTTCAAAAGTACTTGATGATCCTTTACACGGTACAAATTTTTTTTTTGAAGTAATTCCGATAGTATTTTATTTTTTAAGGTCAAACTTGTCCAGTCTGCCGAAAGGGACGTTTACAATTGATAGACGGACTAGTCATCATCATAAACCGTTGTGGCCCAATAAATGTGGAATGTGGTTACATGCGGAGCCGTCTATGGGTACCGATGTATTCCAAGGGGTTCTATGCCAACGATAAAGATATTGGTACTGAGTGAAAGGGTATCGAAGTGTACCAAACCGGTTTGCGGAGTTCACTTTTGGATTCCACACGAATAATTTAAACTGTTCAGTAGTTGTAAATAGTTTTTAGTTTTTTAGTGTTCGTGCAAAAAATCAGCTCCTTGAATTCTAAATGAAAAATTTGAAGTTTGGATCAATCACTTATGCATATCTAATTAACGTGATTTTTTGTAAGAACGCGTGAAAATTTATTTAAAAAATCGGTCCGGATTATTAGTCTAGGACCGAAAAGTTAGCCCCGCAAACCGCTTCGTACAATTTCGGTATCATTTCAATTAGTACCTATAGCAACATTCCCTACGATACAGCACTTACGATTATTTGATAGACTTGATTTTTTGCGGGCGTAGTCAAAAATAAAATTTTAAAAAATTAATACACGGCATCATTGGTGTAGGACTCCGGAGTGAGCCCACAATATGATCTAGCCACTACAAAAAATCTGAGATACCCCAGCGCTTTTCCTACCAACGCCTCCAAAAAACGCTGGAATTGAAGGTCTATAGCAGCGCCTTGGAAAACCGTTTCTAGAAACGGGTCATTACCAGCGGGTATTATGAACCGCTGGCAGATTCTTCAATTTCCCAGCGGCCCACTTTAAGGCGCTGGCATAGACCTCAATTTCTCAGCAGCCAGACCTCAATTTCCCAGCGGTCCAATTAGGCGTTGGCACAGCCCCAATAAATTAAACCCGGGAAACAATTGGCGGTTCCGATTACCCAACAAATTTTATTTTATTTAAAAAATGATGAAAAATAAAAAAATTAATTTTTGAATAATAAAAATAAAATTTTTATTTTTGAATTGATAGGTGAAAATTGAATATTTGTAAGTACATAATAAAACCTTAGTTTTTTGTTTCCCCTCCATTTTGCATACAACATACATGTAATGTCATTTGTTTCCCGCCCAATTATATTGTGTTTCCCTTCATTTCTTCCCCCCTAAATCAGTATATCACGAAGAGAGAGACAGAGAGAGACACAAAGAGAGAGAAAATTAAAAATATTGAATTTTGACTTGCCATAATGAGGGAAAATAAAAATAATTTTTTGAATAAGAAATAGAATTAAATAAATGGATTTGACATAATAAGGAAAAAAATGAAGGAAAATAAAAATAAATTTATGAATAAATTTTAATTAAATAAATGGACTTCCCATAAATAAATAAATAATAAATCAAAAAAACATATTTATTAAATAAATTGAGTTGCTAAATTCCATAATAAGGAAAAAAAATTAGGGAATTATAAATGAATTTATGAATAACAAACATGAAAAAAAATGAGGGAAAAAATTAAATTTTGATAACAAAAAATATCAATTTTGAAATTTTGACTTAATAAGTCAAAAATACATTTTTATAAAATAAATTTTATTTTATTTAAAAAATGAGGGAAAATGAAAAATGACTTTTTGAATAATAAAAATGAAAATTTTGACTTTTGAATTGATAGGTCAACATTGAATTTTTGTAATTACATAATATGTATAAAATGTTGATTATATTATGTGCTAGCCACACGATCGCAACACAATTATGACGATCTACACCGTTCACTTTGTTTGTCTTGCTATTTTAATCATTCTCGCCAAATTTGTAGTCCATCGGGTATTGAAAGTCCTTTCATCGAGGACGTTGATTCATTATCAACCAACAATTTGTCTCCTTCGATCAAGTACGTAACGATAGTTAAATCACTTCATTTTTTGCATGGAGGATATAATCACTCCCCCTTACAATCTAGACGGTTCCGATTCGAAACAAAATGCTCTGATGACCGTCGGGTCATGCATTATATGACATTATTGCTCTTAGATGCATCGAATGTGATCCGATCAGGTGGATGCCGACATTTGATCGCCACCGTTTTCGGGGAAAGTGATAGAATTGATAAGATATGAAATCGTAACGGTTTAGATCGAACGTTCGAGAAATCGAGTTTGCACCTGTCTTTTAATCCTATACATCAAACTTACTTGGTTATGAACCAAGCTATTATGCTATAGGATAATGTACGCTAGACACGCGATCGCAAATCAATTATGACAATCCAAACCGTTCAAATTGTTTGTATTGATGTTTTAATCACTCTCACCAAATTTGAAGTCTATCGGGTGTTCAAAGCCCTTTCATCGAGACGTTGATTTATTGTAAACCAAAATTTTGTCTCATTCGATCAAGTACCTAATGATAATTAATTCACTTGATTTTTTGCACGGAGGATATAATCACTCTCACGTAAAACGTAGATGGTTCCGATTCAAAGAAAAATACTCAAACGACCCTCGCGTAATATAATTTTACGGCAATTTTTACTGTTGGGTGCATAGGCATATGGTGTGACACATGCACTAAAAATATACAAAATTTCCCGGTAAAACTTCCCCCAAATTTTTCATTGTGAAAATCAAAAAATCCCCCCAAAATCATATCCAAATCCCTAACTCTCTGCCCCCAAAATCAAATCCCCAAATCCCCCCTCTCTCCCCACACTTCCCCTAGGTCTCCTTACCCGTCCACCACCATCGACCGACTCCATCATCTTCACGACCCCTCTCTCGCTCTCTCTCTCACGGTCGCAGATTCGCAGCCTTGCAGCAAATAGCAGTCCTACACCGCTAGTCCGACCACCACGGCGGCTATGGCGTAGTCCAGTATACAACTCAGGGATTCTCTACCCATACAAACCCTAATTGAATCGGTCATTATCTTCCTTCCTCCAACGAATCTATGAAACCGGCCTACAAATTCTGCCCCAAGAAGCTTCTCCGACTCCGCGCCATAGGAAAAAAAACCCTTTTTCCATTCGTTTCTCATCTGTCTCCTTGGAGAATCCGGTCGTCTCAATCGGGGTTCTATCGATTACAGGTTTTTATTCTCAATCACCTTTCGTTCCCTTGTTATTCTAATTGATTTTCTGCAAAAGGGGTTTTAGATTAATATTAGATTTGGCCCTACTTTACGTTTTCTTGAATACATCGGGCTCATTTGGAGGCTCTACGCCTTGCTGGCTGTCCAGATTTGTTCTTCAGATGCTCTGCTGTGCCGACTTCGCTTCCAGGTTTTTAAGTTTCAGTCTCCCCTCTCTAGAATTCGAAACAACATCAGTTTATGATTATTAGTTGGATATGTGGAGCCTTGGCTGCATGTTTCCGGTATGGGTTAAACATTCAACTCATGAGTGTTGTCTGCAGTTTTTCACTTCAATAAAAAGTAAACTTCTTGTTTGCTTATCACGCTTTAGTGCCTTTTGTAGATATTTTGCGAGGACAATTTCACTGAATTGTATACTTGAACAATTGAGAAACTGACCTTGGAAAGTAGTACCCTGTTTATGGTGGAGGAGTAGCCCTTTTTAGAGCCGACAAAGTTGAGTGAGTGGTCTTGCAATGAAGCATCACAAATTATGTGATTCAGCTGATTAACAAAGAATTTTGTTTGGGTTTTGATTTCTTTGTTTGAATAGGTAGGTATTGTCAATGGAGTGTAATTTTGTTCAAGCATGGCATGACCTTGTTTAGTTTTTGCTTACAATAGGTGTTCAATTGTTAAAAAATTCCTAATTAGCTGAGGGGTTTGAAATCCTTTTGTCTTAATACTAATTGGGTTGGCATATTTTTGTTTGTGGAGTAATGCTAGTTACATACATCTTGATTATCAATGTTTTCAAAGGACAAGTTGAGGCTAGTCTCGAGTTTTGCATCAAGGATAGGCTGCTGAAAAAACACCTCCGAGTTCTTCAAATTTGTGCCTTAAACTCCAAAAGCCTAGGCCTTGTTCTTCAAATTTGTGCCTTGCATTCGAAAAGACTAGGCCTTGTCCAAAGGACGTTCGCACAAAGTGCACCTTTTGGTCATTTTAAGCATTTCATTTGAGGATGGCCCATATACATTTTTAAAAATTGAGAAACTATACATTTTAAAAAATTGTATAGTTACATTAGCGCTATATTTCTAGGTTTAGAGGAACTTCTATGACTTAGCATCGTTGTCACTCTCTCTCTTTCTCTCTTTGTATCTATACATTCTGAAATATGGAGCTAAATTAATGGTTACAACTTACGAATATGCTGGGCACTTATTTGACATGAGGCATGGCCTAAGCTTACTTGTAATTTGAGTTTGGGATTTCATCTTTTTACTCACGAGGCTGCCGGAGATGTCTTAAGTAAGCTCTGACTGTGATACATGGTACGTGGTAGTTCTTCAATGCCTATTGAACTCTAGCAAGGCACGGATTACCGATCAAAAAAGGCACGGATTACCTAAGGAAATCATGCAAGAGTTGTTGTTCTCTTATCCAACATACTGTTGTTGCAATTCTATTGCTTGCGTGTGGCGTAAAAGGCTGCTTGACCTTTATAATCTCTTGTTAGTTTGCGAAGAATTAGTAAAAAATCTTTGGGAAGTGGTTTTGGTGATTAAAACTTGAAAATCATCTTTGCTTTCTGATGCAGTTGCTGTGCTCCTTTATATCAAAGCAAGCTGGCAGAACCTGCCTCCTAACTGGATTGGGTCAGATCCTTGTGGCAGTGGTTGGGATGGAATTAATTGCACAAATTCACGTGTGACCTCCATGTAATTCAAATGTCTAATCAGTACTTGGAAAAATGTTCTTATTTTAGTTTTGTGATTCTTGAGTAACTGAGTTCCCTATTGGATTGGTCATTTTACAACCGCTGCTGTTGTAAAGATGATAATGCAAGTAAACACGAGTTGGCGTTGCAAATGGAGTGGCTGGCATGTTGTCCAATTTAGTTTCATGCGTATACCTTGTGCCTTTGTAGATGTAGGTAAATTTATTGTTTCCAACTTCTTATATGACTTTTGATGCTGATTATATCCTTGTGTGGGTGATTCTCAGACTTGCGAGAGGCTCATGGTACAGGGCTTCCAGGTTCTATCAAGGATTTGGATTGACAACCATGACCCAATCTCCAGCATCCGCACTTTGGTTAGGGTGCTTATGGTGCTGCCCATAAGCTGGTGCTTGTTCGTCAGTTATTACTACTCCCCTAGATACCGTAAAGACACGACTTCAGGTATGTCACTGTATGGAACTACAATGATAGTCACTTAGGTTAATGCCGATCTACCGATTTCCTTTCGCTAATAGCAGGTGTACTTACTTTTGATTATGCACACCTATTCTGAAATCGCAGCAAGTTTGTTCTCAATTTGGTCATATTAATTTGTTGCTAGGAAAATATTCAACTACTTATACTTGAAGGCTCTTTTGATTTTTTATGGTTTAGAAAATGATGAGACTAGGATGAGACTCGTATGTTGTACTATCACATGTATAAATGAAATGGGCAGTCCAACAATCAGTACATTTCTCAGGTATATTTTTGCTGTACTATCCATAGAAGAAGGGTCCAGGTTCTAGCTGAATCGGCCCGACTATCAGCACTATGTTGGAAGTTCTGGATACTGGTTTTGCTGCTAATCCTATTTTTAACTATGCTGCTTTGTTTGCTAGGAGTACTGTAGGACTATTAGCTTTGGACAAGTACTACATTTGAATACTTGTTACTTCTTTGGTCAAGAATGTGCTTCTCTGTTTTTGTTGTTCCTGATCCCCATTTCTGTGATTAGACACCCAACTGGTGTCCAAGTATAAATGAGGGGTGAGAGATAAACGTGTAAAGCCAAAAACTAACAATGTTGCTATTCAAATAAAGTTATTTGCAATAAGCTTCTCTATATGTTGTGCTTTTTCATATGTCGTGGGAGTTAAAAGATAAATTGACTCGGTTCTTATTCTTCGTCCTTTCTATTGCAGGTAATAGGATGGTCTAGTCAAAAGCGTGATTTCAACCCGTTATTTTGAAAGCTCTTTCATGAAGATCAAGGATGGCATTGTGATTTTTTGATAGTTTTTTTTTTTTTCACTCAGTTTAGCCTACGGACTTGTGGATTATGGTATTTTCGCACCATAATGAACATTTAATCTACTTTTGTATGTTCACAATGTTATGGAATATGCCTTCAATCTACTTGTGGTATTTTGTATGAGTTTTTCCAATGAAAAATGAATTCTGTTACTTTTTCATATTTTTTAGTTCTTGGTAAAAAAAAATTGTGGGAAAGTGAATAAGGTAATTTTTAATCAGTTTATTTTTATTTTTTTTAAAAAAAAGACATTGTAGCAGCGTTTTTAGCCGCCTACACCAGCGGTTAAAAGCGTTGGTGAAATTGAGTCTACTCCAGTGTTTTTAAAGCACTGGTAAAACTTAGTCTACACCAGCGTTTGCAAAAGCGCTGGTAAAATAAATGCTGTACCTACGCTTGCTAAAAAGCGCTGGTAAAGGGATACTGCAGCGCCTAGACGCCAGCGGCTTTTTCAAGCGCGGGTATAGACCTCACAGGTCTATAGCAGTGCTTTTAGGCACCTTTACCAATGCTTTTAGCCGCTGGTGCATCTCAAATTTCTTGTAGTGAGCACAAATCTTGTACAGAATCATCCGTACCCATCATATTATGGGTTAATTAATATAGGGTTTTTTTTTTTCTTTTTAATATACGTATAAGTAACCACACCGCGGTGCCCATGAACATTAGTCACATACACTATGTGTGGATGATTAAGTGCCAAGGGGTATGGCTAGAAGAATACAAAGAGGTGAAAGCAACCACATTTTATTCCTTTGCCAGACATTTCTTATCCAAGACTTGTGGGAAATGGCAGAGCCTAGTCATTGCTTTCACTTAATCTGAAAGCCCCACAACCAAATAATTGACAAATGATCTCATGGCTTACATCACCTATGAATTTGATACTCGTCTCCCTAAAGCGTTGTGGTCCAATCTGGATTGCGCACAAGTTGAATAGCAGATGATGGCCAATCCCGATTTTGTAAATAGAGACTATCCATTTTTGTATGTTTTCCGTATGCCAAGGTATTGCCAGCGGGAGTTGAACACATGGCATCTTGCTTACAGTGAAGTAGTGAACTCCAGTGGCAAGAAACGTAAATATATATATATTTCATTTTTGAGTGGGGGCACGTGCCCCATTTAGATCAGTCAAGGGCGGAGCTACCTTTGTGTAGGGTGGGCTTTAGCTCAGGGTAAAGTAAAAAAAGAATAAAAATTTACATGTAAAATTTTTGTTCAATAAAAAATTAATATAGGTTAGCCCATATAAAAAAAAAATTATATGAATTAGCCCAGGGAAAATTAGATTTATGGCTCCGTCATTGGATCCGTCCATGACCATGACCGCAAACTTAGACACCGTGACCACAAGCTTCGACACCGTGCCTGCAAACTTAGACACTATGACCGGAAGCTTTGACAGTGTCGCCGCAAGCTTCAACGGTGACCGCAAACTTTTAGACGGTGACCGCAAACTTCAAGGCCCCTAACTTCAATAGAATGTGGGCTCAATATCGTAATCTCATGGCCACGAAGTTAGACTCTTGGATCAGAAATTGAGTTTTCAAGTTGGGTAATTTTATATGCAGCCCAATGTCTCTTTGTTTTCAAGTTGGGTAATTTTATTTCCTCTGAAGGAGGTGGCGCTTCGATTTCTGCATATCTCATCATGAAAGGAATTTCTGTTTCCGATGCTTGTGTATGCCTGGCTCAACGTATGACTGGTCCTCCTCCTTAGATTCAATTCCACATGCAATCCATTGATTTCGACCTAACAAATCATCCCACGTCACCAACTATATATATGCAGTTTAGTTTTGCGGTAGAGTTTTTTTTTCTTTTCAATTGGCGTTTTTATTTGATTAAGTTTAATGTTTTCGTTTTAATATTACATTTTCCCCTCACTTTCCGTTGAATTTCATTTTCAAGGTCATTACTCCTGCTTGACTATTGATCACCTCATCAGGTGAACATTGGTGAGTTACTAATGTTTGTTAACTCTCACCTGCAACTCATGCATTCACGATCGAAATTTATCGTTGCGATTTATTTTTAACGCGAGCATTGTCTATATATATATATATGGTGGCATTGAGCAACAATGTGATACCAGTTATATGAACAATGCAGCAAGTATAGTACATTTTTTAATTTTTGTTTAATGGCTAAAGCTCATTGTAATCTTCTTATGACTATGATATACAGTTTTTGCGAAAAACTGCTTGGATCAAGTCCTTTTCGGTAATTTTTTTTTATGTTTCTTGCGGGGACCCTTGAAAACACCTTTTAAACACATGTACATTGGACGGTTCGGATCTTGCAAAAAAATTGTTAAAAGCTTCAAAATACCAAAAAACCTCCAATCCGGGAGTCCGGATTAGAAGTTTTTGGTGTATATACACCCTCCGTCCCTAAACTTTTGACGCTTTTTGGACAGTGTGCCATTTTCAAATACCTATATCTTTCAATGTAAATGTCAAAAAATATGCAATATGAATCTTGTTTGATAGATTTTAATTAGTTCCATTAAACAAAGTTTTTCAAAATCTCATAAAACGATATAAATAAAAAGATATAACCAATTTAAAATGGCACGCAATCCCAAAAAGGTCAAAATTTTAGGGACGGAGGGAGTATATATTACTATAAGAGTATCATCATCAGCTTCTCTATTTTAACTTTAAAGTTTTAATTTAAAGTTAAAGTAGAGAGCAAACTTCTCCAAAACCTCAAAAATCAGTCTCACCAAACAAACTCACCAATTTGAAGATTTTTTAACTTTGCTACATTAACTTAACAAATTTGGTGACCTAACATTTACTCACCAAAAGAGGAGGAGGGAGTGATGAGTAAAAGTTAGAATAGAGGGTCTGATTCTGTAAGCTTTTGATAAAGTGACTTGCTAAAGTTTGAATAGAGAGTCTGATTATATGAATTTTTTGAAAAGTGGACTTGCTAAATTATAAAAGGTGTTTTTGAGGTTAAATTTAGTGTTTTTTTTTGTGTGCCAAATAAGGATGCCCGAAGAGAGTTCTACCTCAACAAGGAAAGTTTTGGCAGTCTTGACTTTCGGACTTTACAAATGGGGAGCAGTGCCTCTCTTTAATTCTGTGGTTTTTATGGGTCTTGGAGTTCTGACATTATGAAGTATTGAGCAACACAATCTTATACTCCAAGATATGTTCTTTACCATTTTTGGTTCAAGTTGATTGAGTCGCTTTCAGTGGATTTCTTGGAGTATTTGGAGGGCTTGAGAATTCAAGGCGTGCGGTAATCAAACACTTGGTGCGATGAACGAGGAGTCGGCAATCGGTTCTTGGGTCAATTGAGAGGAGTTTCAATTGTAAGTATAGGAGTATTCAGTGACAATTTTTTTGGTGAGCCGTCACTAATCCTATTATACAAAAAGCTGTGAGCCGTTACTAATCCTATTATACAAAAAGTTGTCACTGAATACTTTTTAGAAACACACTTTTAGTAACACGTTTTTGTCACAACATTGTGAGTAAAACTCAATTTTTTTATAGTGTCCATTGCGGTATGTGTAATGTATAGGTTAATTTTGTTAAGGCACCAGATTAGTATAGTAGTGTGAGGTGTTTTGTTATTATGTAATACTGTTATTATGTAATACTCATGGAATTTAGGCTAGCCAATCATAGTGCAGGGATTTTCTTGTATATACACTGTGTGCTTCTTCTCCATGAAGCCAACGAAGATGAATGAAATCATTTCTTCTTTTTAGTTTCTCTCTCAAGATTCTTAATTTCACATGGTATCAGAGCGGGGCCTATTCCACTCCACATTTAAAAAAAAAAATTGCAATCCCACACCCACGATGACAGATCAGCAAAAAGACTGCACGATGATAGGACCGAAAAAAGTGAGAATTTAGGCTAGCCAATCATAGTGCAGGGATTTTCTGGTATATTTACTGTGTGCTTCTTTTCCATGAACCCAACGAAGATGAATGAAATCATTTCTTCTTTTCAGTTTCTCTCTCTAGATTCTTAATTTCTCAAATTTTATTTTTCTAACTTTAGATCAAAACTGCTTGATAGAGGGGAAAAGTTTCTTTCGGTTTACACATTCTTTTTTAGTACGAGATTAATTGGGTTTGATCAATGTTAGAGAATGAGTTGGTGGATAGAACGAGAGGGTGCGGATGTGCGAAGTGGCGTGTGGGGGTGAGCAGTGGAGTTTTATTGATATAGTTTGGGGAAATTATATTTGCCGAATTGTTTTGGAGTCATGGGGCTACTGCTTTTGGGTGTTATTATTTACACCGGCAGTGTAACTTAAAATTTTCTCCAAATCTATTACATTGGCCATATGTCCAAACAGTGGTCCCAAAGGTAGAACATGGACACATAGCGCAATGCAATCAATTTAGAGGAAATTTTGATTTACACCGCCGGCGTAAAGAAAGTTTTTCATTGGGTTTTGGTGCCAAGTGTTTTGCACGAAGGAAGAAGTAGAAAAGGAAGAAGTAGAACACCCTTCTAGAAGTTGTGAATTGTTCTAATTGGGTAATAGGCTTGAATGGTGGTTCTATTTTGGTGGTGTAGCAACGTGGAATTAGGCTCTAGGTCGGGGTATGTTAATACTTGTATTAGTTAGTTAATTCATATGATTCTTTTGTCCAGGTTAACATCGTTCGCGTGTTCGAGTTGCATTACTTTTGACCATTGGTGAATGGTTAAGCATGTTACATATTTTCAAAATTTCCCGTGTCCCTTAAATTACTCTTCGAAAATTTAGAATTGTTGATTGCAAACACAAATTGTTATATTTGGTGCTTTAAATTAGCATGCGAAGAAAAGTGTCCCTTTTTTAAGTTGATTGGCCGGCCGGCACGGGTTCACAAGATAAATCCACTGAAATTCCATTTTTAGTGATGGTGGATAACTTTTGGATTCATTTTACTGGTGGTGGATAATTTTATTATTTGGTTCATGTGATGGTTGTTCCCCATGCTTTGATTGAGACAATTAGTTTTGATTTGTTTAATAATAAGAAATGATCGTTTGGTGTTTGTCGACTTTATATTTTTATTTATTTATTTTAGGCTTCGGTTCCATATTTGGGCGTGACAATAGCCAAAATAGAATATTCACCTATTATTTGGGAACAGAGTAAAGTACAATCTTGGCCAAAAAAATGAAAAATTGTTGAAGGGGCAAATCTACTTATTTTCTCCAATTACAAGGAGGTAATTGGACTGCACATATTAAGGATGCATTTCATATAACATTCATTCCACATGCAACTCTTAATAGAAATGGAGAGAACATACATCATTATTCGGCCATTAGTTTCAAAATACAAGGACACAAAACATAACTACAGAGTAGTACAAGAGACATACTACCAATATGTTGAATTACTGATTCTCTCTTATTCTTAACTTTCTGACAAGATATGCCCACGACTTTCTGACAAGAGCTACACATCCCGGTCGGAAATTAGACATGCTTTCCAAGTCCCGATAATAAATGAGAACAGAGATGACACCAAGAACAGCAATTGGGACCCCTAAAGAATGTGATAACGTTGAATAATTGCCTGTAATGAACGCAACCATCATTGCAA
>JADGMU010000297.1:0-25520 GCA_016920895.1 Vaccinium myrtillus | reverse complement strand
TTGATACATTTGTAGTACTCGACGAGCTCTACGGTGGACGTCTCCGATCGTTCAAAACAGAATGCCGGAATGGCGCTGAAATGGCCAATTAAACAAGGTTCCACTTTATTGTAATGCAAAGAGGAAAAATGAAACAAGTTACTTGACACTGATCCAATCACTCGAGTGCCAAGTCAATGGGTTCAGATTTGCTAAGAATTCTTACCGGTCAAAATATATTCTTATCTGTAAGAATATAAAAATATATCTGAACCATTGATTGTCGTAATAGATGACTCAGATGCTCACTACATCCTGTAATGAGTCTCCTACTAGAGGGCCGCAGTTCATGTATACTTACTACTAACAACTATTATTTTCTCCAGTTCCAACAACCTGCACAAGAGAATCGACCATGTAACTTTGGGATGGTAAGAACCTCGAAGCGGGGGCTTGATGTGCACCTAATGCGCTACACCGTGTAGCGCAACATTTCAACCGTCCAAAAGTGTTTTCAATGGTCCAGATTTGCAGACGTTTTTTTAACCGGTAAGAAAGGTTCAGCGAATCTGCAGGACCATTGATTTTCAAGATAGAGGGCTACGATGTATACTACAACTACACTGCAGTGCGGCGCATATGTGTGACAGCGTCCCGACTTCCGGTAAGACCTGTTGAGACAAATCGATTAACTAACTCGTAGGAGTTTATTATTGAGAAGTGTTGGGGCCACTTTATCATCACCCAATGGTCATCGAACACATCTGTCACATTCGATCTAACAATTGGTTGGTGTTCGATGAACGGTTTCCAAAACTTTAAAAAAAAAAAGTACAATTATGCTTCTAAAAAAAGAAAATATAATTGCAATTTACTAATCACTTGAGATTTTCCACGTACCGCTGGAGTACTAAATAGCTAATGTCGGCATAAATGAAATTGTCATCCAATGCATAATTTATTCAAGCCGGTGGAAGCTCTGATCAAATTAAGATAACCACAAGTATATACGTATATTTCTACTCTATTTTGCCTAAAATATATAAATTGAGCTTTCAAATGTGCTTATTTCAGCTTTAATGCTTTTTTCGTGTTTAGTTTATTTTCATGTGATATCGATCACTTTTTATGCCCTTAGTTATTATGACTTTGATGTTTTTTTAAGACTTCCTAAAAAAAAATAAAAAGCAAGCAGCCTTTATCGGGAACTCCAAGAGGCTGGCCTTGTGGTCAAGGCTTGAGTTGTAGGACTTTGATCTCTTATTGATTTATCATTTGATATAATATATCAGGTTCAAAACCTCTCAAGTGCTATTAATGATCAACTACTTTGTGATCAGTTTGTTCGGAGCTTTACTCCAGCTTTATTTGGGCTCCTTGCAAGTGGGCGGTGGGATTGAGCCTTTAGGATTAGTTGAGATGCGCGTAAACTGATCCGAACTCCGAGTTATAAAAAAATTACACTATATTTCATTCCTTAAATTATTTCGGCCAACAAAACACTTCCTTAGAGTCGAAGCTACTGGCAGAGCTACCTGTCTTACCTCGTATAGAACTGTTAGATTGGAGTCTCATTTCTGCCCCTCCCTATTTTTCATACTAGAACAAAAAACCCTATATTCGAAAGAGTCATTCACAAACCGTCCACCCAATAAGGTATTGAACTTATAACCCCGGGGGTTGGCCTAACAGTCGAGACGTGGAAATAAATGATTTTGCTTCCAGTTAAATGACTCATGTTCGAAACCTCTCAAGTACTATCAATTCATTTGCTTTGATTTTAATTAGACTCCTCTCAAGTGAGGAATGAAATTAGACTATAAAAAGTAAGTTGAGATGCACAAAAACTAGCCCGGGCACCTAAGTTATGACAATGTTTTATAGAGCAGTAGTTCTCAGTCTCACTTCTCATTCTCAGGGAGTGTTTCACTAACAAAAAATAGTTTTTTTTTCAAAAACCAAGACATGCATTATCTCATAATACATTACATAAAAAAACCGTAAAAAAATAGTTTATTCTAAAAACACTCTTTGCGGAACACCCCCTAGACTGTTGCATTAATGCTACAAAGGTGGCATTTCGTTAATACTAAAAAACCCGAGAATGACACAAGGAACTTCTCTCCTCCAGGTTGTGTTTGGATCTCAGATTTCACATTTGCCAAAATAAAATCAAAGGCAAAAGATGTCAAAAACAAAAACACGTTGCATAGTACAGTCTCTCTTGACTTATCTTTTCCAACAACTGTTGGATTTGAGACCAGTACATCTCATCCTTATTAGTGCATACTGCATAGTAACCTTTCTAGGGTGTCATTCTCTAGTACCTTAGCCAAACTGATTTTTCATCATCTTCTGGGACATTTCCCCGCACTCCATCTTCTTCAGGTAAGCGCCTGTTCCAATTATATATATTTCGTTTCGACTATGCCTGTCCATGGACTGGATTAAGTCTGAATTCGATCCACTTAGAAAATAGCCGAATCCGATCTGAATCTGACTTTTGCAAATCCACAGGGGCTAATCTGGATCCAAATCCTGAAGAAAAAATAAAAATAAAATCAAAGATCTGATCTGACTCATTTAACCAATTCAAATATTCATCACTTGGAACTCTTGGAATTACATGTAAACTAGGTGCAAGGCGACGTGCTTTGCACGAAAAAGTCATGCCCCTTGTTTTCAAGCTAAAAAGAATTTGTTGAGTACCATAGAACGAGAACGAGAGTATTAGTCTAGGATACAGCATGGTGATCATTTACATTGTTGCCCAGAAGTTTGATTCGTTGAAATGAGGCAGTTGAATTGCCAAATCCCAAGGACTCCTTTTCTTTGAAAGTACAAACCTGCATCAAGGATTCCTTTCCTTGAAAAGTAAAAACCTGAATCAGATGCAAGATAGAAAGCAGCCATGGCAATATCCTATTGCTCACCCAGTTTAAACAAAGGATTAGTCTCTAGAGACTTCTTCATTAACCCTTCAGGCTCACGTTTGCTTGCTCCAGTAGTGTCATTCATAGGTCCTGGTGCAATCCCATATTCCCATTAACTCTAATGTCATAATCGGTCTATCAACAGCTGCCTGGAAACAAGGGGGTACTTGAATATTCGCACAATTTGAAAGTTAAAATTATATACGGACTAGCATCGCGTTGCACGTGCTCGAAAACGGCCAACATATGCTGTAGACATCTGATGGTGCTCATATTCTCGCGATAAAATAAACTTTAGCGAAAGGTAAACAGTGCCAGTATAGATTCCAAGCATTCACTTTTGCCTAAGTTACAATTACACAACAATGGTAACGCAAAAGCTCCAGATCACTCGACATCATCAACGATCATGATGTTAAGGCGGAGGGAATTTCTCAGCTGTGCCACTTTCACATGGAAGGCGAATTCCATGGTTGTCCATTCAGTGAACCATCTCTCCAGTAGATTGAGTGGTCCCTGTGGGTAAGGAAGAGAGAAATAGTACGAAGTAGATGGTTAACTTGCAATCAAAGCTTTGGTGTTGGTTCTAATTAGTTTCTTCATGAAATGCTAGTAAAGAACAGATGACACAATGAAATTCAGTTGGCAGATGCGATGAAGTCATCTCCCTCTTATCCTGAAGTGGAATTAAGTCTAAAGTTTGTACAAAGTGCTCCAGCCTTGCTTCTTGACGAACCTGTGATCCAACCTCTTACTGAATCGGAATCCTCAAAGGAATTAGAGCACCCAACAGAGGATAAGAAGACGAAGTCGAAGGGGAAAGGTAAGAAGAGTAACAGTAAGAAGGGTAGGGTAAGAAGCCGAACTATAATGTCAGTAGCTAACTTTAAGCGCTATGACCTATAATCAAACCTATCTCTACTCTTGTGTCATTTTTACTTTTCAGCATGTCTTCCAAATAAAGTTGTTGGCAGATTACCTGTACCATCACCCAGCTCAGCTCGCATACAGCACCTGCAAATTTTGGTGTGAGTTAATTGAGGTGAGATAACTGGAAGAAGTAGTATTGCTACCAGTCCATGTTTTACCAAGGTTTTGCTGTTACGTGTGCACATGTTAAAGTTAGGTGGGATAAGGAATTAAGGACATAGAAGCTATGCAAAATTGTGATTTTATTTCTGATGATTCTTAACAGTGAAATACCAAGATAAACAAATGAATTGGATCAATTCTCCATATGGAATGATGGATCAATTCCACCAACTACGTAAACTTAAAATTACAAATACAAAGGGATGCAAAATATTAAATTGTAAAAACAAAGAACCTCACTTTGGGTAGTTGCGTCAACTTTACACGATATCCTTGGCGGGAGAAAATTTCAAGAAAACAGTATAAACTCATTGAGGTAGAATGCCTAACTTCTGATATAGGTAGAAGAGAAACAACAATACATGAACAAATACGCATCCTAATAAGATTTCAGGGTTTATCTGCACAACCACTTGGGTTTACCTTCTCTATCAGTAAACATATATTTCTTACTCATAAAAGTTAGCAACAGGTTTTATGGCAAAGCTCAATATAAAGCAACACTTCGATTGCTCCCTATGCTACCAATCAACAGGAGGTCAATCAATACAACAACAGTGAACTAATCGTGCTCACATGAGTTAGTGGCCTTAAAATAGTCATGTATGGGGTCAACTAAAGTCATAGCCAAGTCACATTGCAGGGCAGACTGGCAATGACACTTTAAAACACTTTCACATAGGATTTTACTGAATACCTAGACATCAACACTACATCTAATTACTTGAAGCTACAGTCCCAAGGCCTGTCACACTAACAGGAGCATAATATGGATGAACACAATTTCATCTCAAACACTCACAAGACACTCATATAAGACTGTAATAGCAGTATATATGCAGAAACACCCATCACAATCTCATGCCGAAATTTCGTAAGAGTATGATATTACTAATGAGCAAACAACTCTCAGACTTACATCTCAAATATTCACCCAAACTATGAAGACAGTGTTTTTCAAGTTGGTGGCTTATGACAGAAAACAGTAGCAAGTATGCTTGTGACAGAAAACAGTAGCAAGTATGGACGTGAACTTAGCACTTCAGCCGTAACACCACGAGTAATTGCTTCTCAATTATAAAAAGTAGCAAAGGTACTTACAAGTATGTGCTACATCAGAGATATTTGTCGCTTGTTTGATAATTGCACGGATTATCCTTAAATCATGATCTTAATATGTAGGAGTGTACGTTTTTTTTTATTTTTTTATTCTTAATATGTAGGACAATGATTAATTTGTGATTTTACCTGTAGGTGCTTTAGAATAGTCATGTTTTCTCTACAGAACTCTCCCTTTGTTTTCCTTCATACCAATTTCATTTTTTCATGTTTTCTAACTTAGTGAAATCCATATAACCTAAATTCCCTGCCCACGGGGAACTAGGATGGTGAAACTAAATCAATGATCAACGTTCAAAGTAGGAGGTGGAAGATGCAAAAATTGGACAAAGATTCTCTTAGGCATTTAGTCGAACACCTGGAGTAGGACACGAATCTAACCTCTAGATCAATTTCTGCTGGAACATTCAAACCGAAATAGCAAGAAGCAGGTAACTTTCGATTCCAGTAACCCTCTGGTAGAATGTGTAGGAGACCTATATATGTAGGCGGCTGTGGGGGGCCTTGCTCCTACATTCGCAAAGGCATAACAGTAGGTCGCGGCCGATTGTTGCCGTATATTTTGAGCCGCCAAGAATGGGGGCGCCAGAATTGTTGCGTGAGGCATATGGGATATGGCGGTTGCATTGAGCCGGTGAGCGGGAGAAAGTGATGAAGGTGGGCCGGTGTACGTTTCTTTGTGCTTAGGTTTTTTGGCTTCTGCTGCTTGGGAAAACAAAACACAGCTGGTTCAGCTGCTTGAGAAAAAACACATCTCCCGCTTTTAATATAGGTAGTAGATGATAGTGTCAGTTTACGAACCTTTGTAGCAGAGACATGGATTTGATACCAAGTTGCTGTTTAGTGCAGAGTTGCACTTATGTTTATAATTACTCCATCACTTGATAAGTCCTTCCCAGTTCCTCCTTTCTTGAGATACTCTAGTGCTTCATGGCACATTGTACATGTGCCAACTGAATCAATATCTATAATTGCATGGACCAGCCAGAAATAGAAACAATTCACGAAAACCTTCCGAAAGTGATATTTTTGTCTCACTAATATAGAAGTTATATGCACAGATATTAACAACTCTGTTCCAGTTTAGCTACTTGCCTACTTGGGGCACGAGATGATCAGAGAGACTTCAGATCAACTAAAAGCATCGTATGAACTTCTGGGACATGTAAAAGTCCTGAAATTAGGATCATCCTATGCTAAATGCTAAGATGGCATCTCTATACTGGTAGGGAATTTCTGAAGTTTGTAAAAAGAATAGTCATATTTTGATGCATCCTTTGTAGGCTGCCAATAGACTACGCTTTGGCTCCATGAAAGTCGAGAGAACCTGTTCGAAATCCGTTAGGGTACAAATCCTCAGCTGGAACAAGGAAATTGCCAGTTGCAGCATTTACAAGGATGTCAAGCTTTCCAAATTTTTAATAGTCGATTCCAAAACCCTAACTGCGTCATCTTGTTTGCGAACATCTTCTATGAGCCTAACAGTCTGTATAGCAGCAAGAATAAAATTTCAAGCCAGAATACTAGACATTTGTTCAAATACATGGAAGTAAAGGAATATACAGCACATGAAAAGCGACTGACCTCTTCTCATTGGACCGAGATCGCGTGAACCCATGGCCTGACTCTTCAGAATAGAGGTGCCAGCCACCCGGCTTACCATGACCTTCAGCAACCGACATCCAAATGAATAATTTTAAAAAAGGGAAAAGATACCAATAGCATCCATCAAGCAAACAACTGAAACAAGTATTCTCCGAGAAACCAGAAAAGAAAAGGAATTCCACATGATACACAAGTTCCTAGTCTCGGAGAAGCGATTACAAACATGGAAACCCCAGATCTAGAGGATTTTAGCTAGGAAAAACTCCACCGTATATAAAATAATAATAAACCACCTAAAATCAGCACAAGATAATACACGTGCTCGTGAAAAAGAGACTAAAGCAGGGTAAGAGCAAAATTCCTCCACAATCTAAGCTGTCACCAAGGCTTCCAACGGAAAAAAAATTGATTTGAAGATTGGGACCAGACAAAAACAAAAACCTAGATTTGGGAAAGCGGGGAAAAAGTTATCACAAACAACAGTAATCAATCCATATATTCATCTGTATAAGGAAAGAAAGTCAAAAACCTAGGACATCTGTTTATTGGGCTTCCATAACAAAAACTACGATTCCAAACATGGGCCCAACATCGGAAACGAAACCCTAAAACTTTAAGGGACTCACCTGGTGTTCTGCTGCAGAACCCGGCCGATCCCCAGCGAGAGAACTCACGGCCACCCCCGTAGTGAGGAGGAGTGTCTCTCTCCATCTGGACACAGACCCCACCGTATCCAATAACGACCTCTCGTGCTGCTTCCTCTCCTTGAAGAAGTCCTTCGGCGCAGCAATCTAATACAGTAGAGGATAAACTGTGAATGGCAGCTACACTTGTACTTATTATTACACTACCTGTTCAACAATCAACGAAACCACAGGCGAAGCCTCTTCGCCAGTCCAAATCAAGATGAAGAACTGAGGAGCGAGAGAGGACAGGCATCGATACTTTATTTTCTGTGGCTCTGCGCAATGCAGATGAATGTCGCTAAAGGTTGAGCAAAAAGGCACTACTAGCTCCAGACTAGCGGACAAAATAGAACCCAAAAGGACTCAAATGGAATATCATAAAAGTTTGGGAAGGCAATAAAGTAATTGTGTATAAAACCCAGCGAAAGACTAAAACAGCCACCCTAAAGCACCATAATTTCAGCCAAAGTCAACACAATCTGTTTTAAATTGGAGGCTAAAACTGGGAAAATCATGCCAAAATTGGCTAACAATGAAATTGGCCAACCCTTTCATTAGGCACAGGTGTGTGGCTACAAAACACTAACAAACCAAACATAAAATTGCCAATACGGATTCGTAGGTGGATCCAACTCAAACCATTAGTTTTCAGATTTTCGGATTCGGGCCTAACGAATTATTAGATCAGATTTCTAATCAGATCGAATTGCTCCGTTGACATTATTCTGTTCCACCTCCTATTGTTCATTTACCCTATTTTCCGGCCACAAAATGTACCAATTCAACAAAGTTCTGATGATATATAATGGATGCAATTCTCCGAACAGACAAGCAAATCAACTGTACAAGTTCTGATGATATATACGGACACAATTCTCCGAACAGATAAGCAAATCAGTACAAGCATTCATGCAACAGCCACAACCTCAACCCCATAGTGACCAAACCGTTTCAAAAAACCACATAGTGACCAAAGAAAATTATAAACATCCATTCCAAGAGGAGACAATTCCAAATTTCTCGTGCAAAAAAACATCTCAAAATAAAGTCCATATAACTTGAATCAGCTGCCCTACAGAATGGGAAAATTGGGTCTTCAGAGCAATTTCTTCATCCTTCATAGTCAGAATATCACCCGAGTGGGTAGAGACCCAATATCTGTTTAGCTTCTTTGAATCTGATGGCAATCAACCTGTTCCCTCCAGGAATACTCCATCCATATACAAGAGGGGGTAGCACCACCCTAAGCTTTGAGAGTCAACGTATTCGAGAAGTACTATGGATTGAACACTCTACTTAGCAGGCTGCTGCTGTTTTCCACCAAATGACACCTCATATTTGCCAACAAGAATGAATCACTTCAGATCTGCAAAACGAAAGCCCCACCGATTTCCTCTCCACCACCATTCTACCAACGAGAGCTAGAGCACGTTCCTTTGATCCTTGTTCTCTCCCTTGCACAATCTGACAATTGCTGCAGTGATATGGTTTACTAAGGAGTCCAGCAGCATAACGCAAGACATAGCATAAGTAGCTAAAGCTCTTGCCATAGATTTCAAGACCACTTCTTTGCCCACTTGGTATAAAAACCATTCCCTACACCCTACTGTTCTAGCTAGATACTTTCCTTTTAAGACATGAAGAGCCTGTTCGGATCTCACCATTTCAGCAGGCTATGATGCACGGACACGGGGACACGGGAATTCTAAAAAAATGGGGATATGGAC
This sequence comes from Vaccinium myrtillus, assembly GCA_016920895.1. Lineage (NCBI taxonomy): Eukaryota > Viridiplantae > Streptophyta > Magnoliopsida > Ericales > Ericaceae > Vaccinium > Vaccinium myrtillus. The sequence goes on along the minus strand of JADGMU010000297.1, from coordinate 16,379 downwards.
ACGGCGGGGGACACGCCACGTGTATATTTATTTATTTATTTATATATATATATGGATCCCGTTCTACTAAGAACTCCCTCAAACTCGTAATTTGCGGACCTCATGGATCGGGGTCGAATCTCGACGATCCAAACCGCTCAATGTGTTTAAAACGTGATTTTAAGGGTCACCGTGAGGATTCGTCCAAAAAAAATACTCGGAAAAGCTTCATTCGAGCACTTTTCGATAAATTATATATGTACGGTTATTATGAAAAACCGCTCGGATGAAGCCCTTTCGGGTATTTATTTTTTGTGATTCCTAGCGTTGGCCATGGAAAACATGTTTTAAACATATTGAGCGGTTCGGATCGTCGAAATTTGGTTCGGAAAATCAAAAAAAGGGTGGTCCTCACGGAGGAGATCTTTGAGGGAGTCCTCAATAGAACATCTTCCTATATATATATATATATTAATTTCAAATTTTTTTAGAAAATGCAAATAAAACAAAAGAAAAAAATTAAGAACAAAACAACTAGTAATGTAAAAAAAAAAAAAAAAAAAAGGAAAAGGAAACATAAGCCCCACTGAAAACAGGAGTCACTGGTTGCAAACATAAGCTCAACTGATACATTTTAATTCATAATTAGTGTGTTCTGTTTTTCTCATTATTTTCTTGTAAACATCACACACACACACACACACAGAGTACAGTCAGACACGAGAGAGAGAGAGTACTGACAAACAAGAGATAGAGAGAGACGAGAGAGATAAGACGAGAGAGACGAGAGAGATAAGACGAGAGAGAGAGAGAGAGAGACTCACAAACCTGATCAACTTTTATCGATGGAGCTTCCAGCAGCAGCAAATCTTAGATTAGGGTTGCAGAAAACAAATTGTTCGACTGATGGGTGGAAGACATATGGCAAAATTACAGTTTTTACCCCAACTTTTGATTAATTATTAATTTAACCCAGAAACTTTTAAAAAATACCAATTTGACCCCCCGCCGTGTCCCTCTTCAAAAAGTCAACTTGACCGTGTCCCCGTCGGGACACTGCGAAACGGGTACTTCAGATCTGCAAAACCAAAGCCCCACCGATTTCCTCTCCACCATTCTACCAACGAGAGCTAGAGCACGTTCCTTTGATCCCTGTTCTCTCCCTTGCACAATCTGACAATTGCTGCAGTGATATGGTTTACTAAGGAGTCCAGCAGCATAACGCAAGACATAGCATAAGTAGCTAAAGCTCTTGCCATAGATTTCAAGACCACTTCTTTGCCCACTTGGTATAAAAACCATTCCCTACACCCTACTGTTCTAGCTAGATACTTTCCTTTAAGACATGAAGAGCCTGTTCGGATCTCACCATTTCAGCAGGTAAACCGAATGCCAAGTAGTACCCAAAAGAACCATGCCTATGAAGTCCAAGCAGATGGCCAATATACTCATCCTACAGTATATTTTGCTAAAGAAAATAACCAATGAGTTAAAACTGACTAATTGCACTGATGCCTGGCCATGTCTCCACAGAAAGTCTTTAGCTACATGGCCTCAACTCTAATAGCCGCAGCAAAGATGAGAGTCTCGTATACAAAAGATAGATGACTCACACAACTACTACAATCTCGAAACCATGTAGATGTTGCGAGTGCATATGTCCAAAAACAGCTCTATTTTACTTATGAGATCCAATGGTGACCTGATGGTAGGGTACCCTAGAGTTTAGGTTTAGGGTGCACTTTCCTATTATAGGTTTTTAGTGGTTTAGGCACTTTCATAGAGTACCCTAGGATTTTAGGCACTTTCATGGGGTACCCTAGTCGTAGGATATCCTAGGATTTTAGGCACTTTCATAGGGTACCCTAGTCGTAGGGTACCCTAGGATTTTAGACACTTTCATAGGGTACCCTAATCGTAGGGTACCCTAGTCGTAAGGTACCCTAGGATTTTAGGAACTTTCATAGGATACCCTAGTCGTAGGGTACCCTAGAGTTTAGGTTTAGGGTGCACTTTCCTATTATAGGGTTTAGTGGTTTAGGCACTTTCATAGGGTACCCGAGGATTTTAGGCACTTTCATAGGGTACCCTATGATTTAAGCATTTTTATACTGGTTGGGGAGTTGATGGGAATTTTTCAGAGTTGGGCTTGACCTGATGGTAATTATGAGATCCAATGGTGACCTGATGGTAAATGTCCCTTTTACTTATTACTACTTGTTTATAAGAAAGAAGAAACAAGACAACAATAAGCAGAGAACAAAATAGGCTGTTTTAACCCCCTCTTTCCACACCCACTGCTCACTAGTGGTATTACAGTCTTCCCAGTCCCGCATTTGTGCCACCTCTTCCAAATCCGAATCCCTGCATATTCACCGAAGTCCCCTGTCCTTGGTGACTTTCCCCATTCAAGGAGACAATTACATGATATTCAATATCTAATTAAACCAGATTTGTAGTGCATTCTCCTTCACCACGTATTGGTTTTTAGTCTCTGCAAAACTGACAAGGATATGCAACGCGACACTGACACTTTGACTGTTTGACACACCGTCTCTGAAAATTGGAGGCAATGTTGAAGACACGCTTAGATATATTGATACGTATTTTAGTGCATACATACAAAATGGGAAACACAGGTCTCTAAATAAAATCAAAAGACAGTATACGCCATATTATCGCTCACACGTGTCTTCATATTCAATCAACCAACATCTATCACACGAAAAGAAGACCCCCACGAATGTCCATAGAGTGTCCTAGCTTGTTCTAGAATGTCCTCAGAGTGTCCTAGCTTGTTCTAGAATGTCCTCAGAGTGTCCTAGCTTGTTCTAGAATGTCCTCAGAGTTTCCAAAGGAAAATAGTTGAGAAAAATATTTAACACTTTTGATTGGAGTGTCAGACACGACTCCGGAGAGTCAGTGTCTGCCAAGTGTTTGACACCAGTACCTGACCTATGGCACAGTCTTTGTGCTAAATAGGGGTGAGACAATTCTAAGGCCACAACTCAGGAAGTATTCATGAGCAATGGTACATAAACTTTTCGAAACGTAAAAACTACCCATGTCGGGCAATCGACCCTCGGATAAGGGCATGAAATTTGTGACCAAAATGCTTGGTTGGGCATTCACCTGGCAACTACATTTTCTGATTCGAAGTCATCAGGAACTATGCATGGAACTCTATATAGTATTTTGCATGCTATAAGTCACCTATTAACACCATTTATTATGGAACAAATGCAAGAAGTATAAAAGGAATATGAATATTTCGGAGTTCCCCGTATCACTGAGATGGAACTCAATGAATCTGACACAAACATACATAATCATAACTGCCAATTCTCTCCATCTTTGGGACATGATATGCACCTACACTTATTTGTTTAACTGACTTCACATTGTGTTGATCACAGTACGTTAAAGCAGGACGATCAAAATACATTTCCTCGTTATATTCTAGCCTAAATGACCATCTAATCTCTATCAATGGAAAACAAGAAGCTGGATTTGCAAGGTTAAACAATCCCAAGTCAGGAATGATTCCAGAATCTAAGTCAACCAGACTAAGTGATGCATAATGAGTACTCTTATGTTCCACAGTGAATACCTGCACTAGTTAGCAGAATCAGAGTACTTGCACTGCCGCAGAAAGAAAAATCTGCAACATTGTTAGATATCATGCAGCATGACACAAACCTGTTTGATTGAAGTGTCTTTTATTCACTATTGTACAATCAACAAACTGTCAACGCAACACAAAAACAAACAGTTGGAAATTTACACACAGAGGCAATCTAACCAAGGAAAGGTCATCGATAGCTATTACTCACCTTTTTCCAGTTGGAAATGTTAAGTGCATACATACCTGACAATAGGAGTAGGTACAAATGCAAAATGCTGACCTAAGTTCATGATGTCAAACAATTCGCAAAGAAATGAAGCCTGGCATATTCATTCAAAGGTTTGTTCCACAATGAAACTCACTCACACATTCTGCATATACACTTGTCCACAAAGCAACCATATTCTTTCAGTTCATAACCAATTCAATTTTCAAGGCAAATGAAAATCATTGCCAAACGACAGAAGTTTACCGAAATTAAGACTAGAATCAATGATCTATTTCACTCTACAATAATCCAATAGTTTCTTAAAAAATATTAATGGTTATAGCTAAGGGGTTCGTGGTTTTTATCATGGCAAAATACCCAAAGAGAGGCTTCCTTATTTATTGATTCCTTGTCTTTCCTCCTTTCCATAAATTGCCTCAGCCTCAGCCTCAGCCTCAGCCTTCCCTCCTCTGAAAGAACCAAATAGAAATCACCGCCAATTGGAATTCCAAATTACAAAAATTCACACTGATTGAGGTTGCAATTATTGTACCCAAAAAAAAAAAAAAAGTTGCAATTTACACTCTCAAACCAACAAGTTTACATGTGGGAAGTATTATTGATCAAGTAACTCATCATTGCCCTTGATGAATCAACATTCTAATTATTGCAACACTAACAACCACAAGGTATGGTACAAAACAACCATGAACCCCCAATACAAGTACATGTCACTGATCAGTACCCTTGTTAAAAAATTGAAAGCTCTATTGAAAATTTCAAACAAATGAGCTAAAGAACTTTCCTTTTAGGGTGCTCTGGGGTCCGTTCCGTGCTGCCAAACGTAAACAAGCTCATCCCATCCAGTGCTGGCCAAAAGCCCCTCAACAAGCACACTCATATCCACCCCAACGGCAAACTCTGTGTGGTGATCGTACCGCCCAATCAGAGCATCCTCCACCATATAGTCCCACAAACAAACCGTCATGTCATACGAACACGAAGCGATCAAGCTTCCCCTGTGGGGCGAAAACTTAACCTTCCTCACTGCATAACCATGCCCGTTGAGCACAGCAACTGGAACCCGATAACTCCTCACATCCCAAACCTTGATTGACTTGTCAACTGAGGCTGTGGCAATCACACAATCGTCATATTTGTTCCAGTCACAAGACAGGATTTCGAATTCATGGGCGGGAAGGATCATTGTGGAACCGGGCTCCCGCACATCCCATATACGTGCAGTGCAGTCACCAGAGGCAGAGGCAAAGACATCTCCATGGCGAGGGTTCCAGGCGGCTGAATAGACGCAGTAGGCATGTTCCTTATGAGCAAGAAACATACAGACATATAAAAGCCATGATTATGTTGGGATCAATTTATGGAGGCCAAAACATCCAAATCATAGTTTATAACATCATAAATCAATGATTATCTGCATATCTGCATTAACTTGGCCATCTCCAATTCTTAGCCCTTTTCCCATCAAATTTGAATACAAAATTTTTTTAAAGCTTGGGTTGATAGTAACCACTCCAATGATTCGTCATCAAACCTTTAAAAAATTCCCTGCTCGTCCAAAAACCAAGTTTTAGGAAAAATCACTGCTCCAAAGTCCATTCTGTATCCTACTACAATAGAACTAAAACCTTTGAGCGCATCCCAGAACCCTATTGCACCGAGTTCAGTGAAAGGATTAGAGCTCATGTTATGTACAAACTTTTTAAGCACTATCTCAATTCCCCACTGAAACAAATTTGAGTGTAAAAAGTTCATTAAAACTCCCTTCTCTCTAGTTAAATTTGAATCAAACGAAGGGTGATGAGTCCGCCGAACTGATTCGATTTTGAAGCCATTTCTTTTGGGATTGTAAAGCCTAATTCGATTTGGGCCATGCTTTACTGACAGTTCAAGTTTCGGCCTAGTTTACTTGCTATATCTGGCAGCCTAAATAGGAGTATTACGGTTATTGGTGATGCAAACCCTAGTTTATAAATATTGGCTACACACAGCAGCCTATGTAACTACTAGTCATCTTCATTCAATACATAGTAGAAACTGGTGTGAGTCGTGGGTGTAACTTGTACTCTTCTTGCTTTCTGTTCTTGCTTATTCTTTGCATATTGTGTATTTGTTGTTGGTTTTGTCAAGTTTTAAAAACTTTCTGCCTTCCAAACTTTCAAATTCACCATCACTAAGTACAATTCAAGCTTTTACCCAAAATTTCTGCTCAAATTTGAGTTTGTCCATCGGAGTGGTTCATATCAAACAAACGTTGCGCTTCATATCAAACAAGGAAAACTTTCACTCAGACAAGTAAAACTGGATACCGTATAACCCTAAATCCATCGAAAATCAAATAATCAGATACCTTAAAGGTCCTGACACTGGTGGGCCTATCAACAGTCCAAAGCTTAACAGTATCATCCCAAGAAGCAGTAAGAAACGAATCACGTCGAACAGGGTTATAATCAGCTGAGTGTGCCTCACGCGTGTGCTCATGTAGTGACCGAACCGGGTTTGACGCAGGAGGGAGAGACAGGTCGTACAGTTTAACGGAGCCGTCAGCAACGGCGGCGACAAGGAGTGAGTCGTGCGACTCCGACCAGGCCACGTCGTAGACGCCGTCAGCGGTGTCGAAGGCGGCAAGTTCGGTGATGGGTCCGGCTGGGGAGAGATCAAGGACGTGGAGACGGCCGTTGCCGAGTATGCCAAAGTTTTGGGCGGTGGCGACGGCGAGGCGGTGTTCGTAGAAAGGGCTGAATTTGACGGAGTAGCCATTGAAGGGGGTCTTGAAGAGTGGCATGCTGGTTTCAGGGTGGAGAGAGAGAGGGGTTTGGATCGGAGTTTGGAGGGTGGTTGTTTGGGTTTCGGCCTGGAGATGTGATGGTCCCTTTTGTTTTTACTTTTGTTTTTGTTTTTTGTTTTTTTGGCCTCGTTTGTTTGGCCGGAGATAAATGGATGGGATATGAAATCTCATGGGATATGGGTGGGATATGAAATCCTTGGGATATTACTCAGGATATCAATGGATGGGAAAAATTCATATCCGGTATTTGTGTTCGACGGGATAGTGCTCGGGATATCCGGTTTTTTGCACTCAAATGGGGAAATCTCATCCAAATCCCACCCCCATGGGATTTTATATCCCGTACGGATGAGGATATTAATTGGCTGGGGAAACCAAATCACATCCCAAATAATGTTACCAAACATGGGATTTTGGGACCCACTCCAAATCCCAACCCCATATCCCCCTAACAAACAAGGCCTTTGGGTTAGCTCCGGTTTATGGGCCGGCCGTATCTGCACTCTATTTTTCTTTGCTTCAAATTTTATCTAGGATGCATCAAATTAATCACTAAAAATTCTAGTAGAAATAATGTTTGAATATTAACTTTTAAATTAATAGATTTCTCTTTAAATTTGACTATAGTTATCATTTTTAGTACTCCCCCTATCCTTGTTTAAGTGTCCACTATTGGAGCAAATGCATTTTGCAAATTCCGAAAAATTATATGTCTCTATATGATTATTTTTGTATTTTTGCACCAAATTTAGTACTCATTGAGAACTTTAATTTGGTGCAAAAAATTTTTAAAAAAAATCTATGAAAATAAATATTTTATGTCAGAAAAATACACGTTTCTCAAATGGGATACTTAAAAAGGGACGGAGGGAGTATGTCTCCATCCCTTTTTAAATGATACCTTTGAAAAACGTGTATTTTTGTAGCTGTTAAAAAATGAATTTTGTAGCATGTTTTTAAATTTGTTTTGCACCAAATTAAAGTACTAAATGAGCACTTTAATATGGTAAACAAAAAATTAAAACATTGTATAAAGAAATATATTTTTTAGTGGTTTAAAATTGCACGTATTCCGATAAGGATCACTTAAAAAAGAACGGAGGAAGTACTTGATTGGTTAATTTCTTTAGAAGGGATGTGAGGAGATGAATAATGTGTCATGGTATCAAATTCGTATTTTACCCCTGGTTGATGTAGTTATTTTTCCCGAGTAAATTACAAAACCACTTGAATACAAACTCACATTCACTCAATCTATGACAAATGATAATGTCAAAATTATTTTTGTTAATGCTAAATTTTAGTGCATAAAAGAATAATAAAATGAGTAGAGTACAAGACTTTCATGCATTGCATTTTGACACTACGAAAAGCAGTTTTGATATTATCACTTTCCTTACTCAATATTTCAAATCTACAAAGACACGTCGCTTTCTTCGCTCGGAACAAAGTTGCTTGGGACACTAATTCTTTACTCAATGACTTCGTCCTCAACTATAAAACTTATTCATTAATCATTCTTGAATACTATTTCAGAAAATCGTTTGAGAAATTGATACACGAACTGAAAAATGGTTCCAAAAAATGATACGTACACAATCTCAGGTTTTTGCGAGTAGTCGTCTTGTACAATGTTGCCACTGGTTGACCGACGATACCTCTACCCTTTTTTCTATATCTTGATAATTTGATAATGGTCATTTATGGCTCCCATTTTCCTCTGCCAAACAGGTTGTTAGGATCTGTTTGTTTGCCTGGGAATTGGGATATAGAGAAGGGATATGAACATTGGGATAGAGGGTGGATTTGGACTCCCAATTATATACATCAGATATGTAAGACATAAGCCCATGTTTTATTTTCCCAGAATATGGTCATAGTGAAATAGATATTAAGAATAAACGCATACATTTTCAAAATTATCCTCATCTCAATAACAAAGCACCCATATTGCCTTCTTGCAAACCCAACTATCACCGAGGCATTTTGACATACCCAGTGGCTTTTGCAAACCCAAACTACATTGGCTAACATTTGCATAATCAAAGATTCAAAATGAACAAACTTTTTTATGAATCAAAAAATATTCCCATTGCAGAAGCCAAATTACTAGTTGGCCAAATTTCTACTTAGTTGGCAAGTGTTTTTGAAAAACCCAATTTCATAATCTACCTATATATACTCGGGGCTAATTTCATCTTTCACCCTTATCTCAATAGGAGGGAATACCCACCCTCCCCTGCTGGAGATGCGCTTTGGAAAATGTAGAAATAGATATAAGCATGGTAAAGAAAAGCTCATACAAACAAAATGTATACGGGTGTTTAGGAGGCTCAATTTTTAACTTTTTGCATTTTTGAGTTTTCGTGGCCATAATGTATTTTGAATATGTAGAGTTTTTGAGAGAAATGTGCAAAATACATTTTGTTACTTAAATAGTACCAAGCTTTTTCTTAATTAAAGGATTACAAACACATTTCTCTCGATTATAGACTATTAATTAAAGGATTACAAACTATGATGCACGGACACGGACACGGGGACACTGCAATTCTAAAAAAATGGGGACACGGACACGGCGGGGCACACGCCACGTGTATATTTATTTATTTATTTACACACACACACACACACACACACATATATATATATATGTATGTATATATAAGTTAAGTTACCCTTTTCGCAATTCGCATCTCTTCAACTTCTCCTGGCTTCACCTCCACAATTGAGCCTTCAATCTTCCTTTCCATTTCAACAATGTCTTGTGAAGTCACTCTTGGACACAATCTTATCCCTTTTCCAGGAATTTTGAGTCAATGTGCCTTCACTCTAGCATATGTACCCCATAATTCAAGTTCACAAAAATGGCACCTAAACTTGGTAAGTCCCCCTCTTTGTGGACGTTCAAGTTTAGTAACATAACTCCAAAGAACTTGATCATTTTCAGCCATTGTAGTTCTGCAAAATAGATACATAGCAAGTAAAGCAAAGGATAAAAATGCTATAGCAACAAAACCATAAACATCAAACATAAGTTCTTACATAAAACAAACAAACATTCATCAAACACCCTGTGGACGGCCCACCGGAAGACGGTTCGATTCGCGTTCGAAAAGATTGTGATTGTTTGAGTCGCCACCCGGATTTTAGGTCTGAACCCGAGAAACCAATAAAAATGTGACTTGTTGCCCATTGAAAAAGATTTTACTAGCCATTATGAAATCAAAGATTTCTCGGATTCGGGGGTTTGGTTACGAGAGGGGAAGGGTTTTACGGCACCCCTCTCGCCCGGTCCGTGAACCGGTCTCTACTCGATGTTTCGTGGGATTTTAGAAATATTAGAAATTCAATTTGTTCACGGAAATAGGGATTCAGGGATGGGAATCACGTTAAACAGTAATCAAGTATAAAATGCAAATCTAAGGTGGATGCTTGTGCTTGATGATTTACATGAATGATGATGATGATAACAAATGGAATTATTACAAATATTTACAAGAAATGGGAAATTACAGAAACTATACAACAATCCCAGAAAGTGCAAACATGAGACCCAAACAAACTGTTTTACAAACTGGATCCCTGGATAGGGGTTGAGCGCTCAAAGACAAAGGCTTGAGCGCTCAACCTCTCTAAACCAGTTTGAGCGCTCAATGCTCATGGATTGAGCGCTCAAACCAGTTCATGGCTTCTGTGATTTTACTCTTCTTTTTACAGCTTCTCTTCACATTCTTTACAAGATCCACATTGATTAAACATTTTCCAAAGGAAATCAAGTAAATCAAATGGATTGACCCTTAAAAGAAAGGGAAGAGAGTAGAATCCTCATAGATTAGTAAGAAAATGCTTTTGAATGGAGGAGTAAAAAGGGAAATCCAGACTCTAAACACTGTGATAACAACTCACACACACTATTAGTATGCCAAACCCTGGTCCATCATCGAAACAACAAATAATCAACAAAATGCCCAAGAACAGCTTGAGCGCTCAAGTTAATGACCTTGAGCGCTCAAGCCATAAACTGGCTTACTAATTTCTGACTTAAAAAAGGATGATTGATGATTCTCAGGACCTTCTGGACTTTAAATAGAAGCAAATGAATATAATTTCAGCCACCATTTCATGCTCAAAGGTGAGATTTGCAAAGGTTTTGATTTTGATCATCATAAATAGTTAATCAATGTCCATGCATGTGATTTTAAAATGAAATAGACTGTTTCAGGGATCAAAATGAACATTGATGACTTTTTAATAATGATCAAAACCTGAAAAGAAAATCAAAATCCACAAAACAGGACCTTGCTCAGAACTGGGCTTGAGCGCTCAAGGCCAGAGGCTTGAGCGCTCAACCCCCGTTGTAGTTGTAAATCTGAAAAATGTATTTGAACAACTTTTAGACTTCTGTGAGTTCAATGCAAGTATAATAAACTTGCTTGAGCTCACTGGTCTTCCTCAGATGAACCAAAACAGTGAGTTCATCACATGTTTTACTACCTTTTGGAAATGCTTGTAGTTTGAACTTGATTCTGAGCTTGGGGATGGGTGATTGTGGATGTTTTGGTTTGTATGATGGACGAATTGGGCAATGTATGCGATTGGTTGATGATCAAGGACTGAATTTCTGGATTTGAAGAGTGGTTTTGCAAGTGGTTTTGATGATGAAAGAGTGGTTTTTGTAGAGAGAGAGAGAGATGATCGATTTTCTGAGGGGTTTGTGGGCTGGAGTATGAGAATGGTTAACCCCAAAACCAGGGGTGGAGGGTGGATTTTATAGAGTGAGTGGGAGGGAAGAGAGGAGAGAGAGGAAGTGGGTTTGTATTTTAGGAGTAGTTTTAGGTGTATTTTTGGAGTTAGTGGGGTGTATTATACACATGAAGATCGTATAAGATCATCTCAGACGCTCCCCATGCAGAAAATCTCATGATTAGATATTCTGCAAGTTGCTGACTGGATCAGAGTTGAGCGCTCAAAGCCGTGGGCTTGAGCGCTCAAGGTGCTTTCCCAGGGTTGAGCGCTCAAGGACAGGGGCTTGAGCGCTCAAGGTGCTTGATGGCAAATTGCTGGCTTGGCTTGGTTCAACAATGTTTGGGTTGGTTTGAGCTGATTTGGTTGCTTGGGGTGGTATTTGGCTGATTTTGGTCAAGTTCAAGTCATTCTCACAAGTTCCAGGTAATCATGATTGATCCGTTTCATCATCGGAAATGCTCGAGCACATCTCGGGTTCAAAATTGGGGTGTCTACACACCCATAAAACAAGACATTCAAAACAAGACAAACACCCATAGTTCAATACAACCGAATTGAAAACAAACATCCATAGTTCTAAATTCTAATAGGCAAGTAAGCAACTAGTCCCCAAACTTCAATTAGATCCAACTTCCATCACTTCTTCAATGTCATCTCCATCATCTGTTAAGACCACGACCTCCATTTCGGGTTCATCAAGTGAGAGGTTTGCAACCTCAAGCATCCCAACCTCATCAAGTGAGCCAAATTGGTCGCCCGCAATATCCCACATCTTTGTTTGCCCTTCACAATATTATGGGCTTCTCCTTGATAAAAGCCGAAGGTTGCTATGAACAAAAACCAAGCCCTCCGCTCATTGGGGGATGAAGGAGTATGTACTCCAATTTCTCTCACAACATGAAGAAGAAGAAGGTTGAATAAGAATCTTCAAGGCTATAGTTTGAAGAGTCCGAACGATGCACAAAGAATAACCCACCAAGAATGAGGATCCATATTTCATCTATCTTCAATAGAATCAATGTTGGCAAATGGCCCATCCTTGGTTAAGAATGTGGCATACTCCATATTGGCTTTGGAATGATCCAAGGAATCATCAAAGTACCTTTTGAAGCATTTCTTCCTCTCATTTGTAATCTCTTCATCTTGGTCTGGAGGAACTCGCTTTGGATCCTCTTGAAGCCATTTTCACTATAATACCTAAATTACAAAGTAAATAAATAATTAAGAGGTGAATGGTACAAATACTAAGTTAGTGCAAATGGTAAATGAATTACCTTGGATTTAGAGCATGTGTCAAGCAATGAAGAGGTGTATTGGTCTTGTTCCACTTATCCACAAGTATTTTATGAACAACATCATAAAATTGTCCGTCATCATCTACACAAGGGACCTTCTTTTCAAATTTCTCAATGGCACACCTCACTTTTTCAATCATGGTATCCCACATGTCATAAACCAAATGGAGAGTGGGCTTGTCTGTGTCACATGCTCTAACCATGTCATAAATAGAAGATGTAAATGATAGAATGTAGTCCACCTTATCCCACCATGTCTCATTCAACAAAGTTTCCCTCACAAATGAAGCCCTACTCTCCTCCCTACAAGCATTCCATTGACTACTAATTACCATCGATTGAAAACCTTGCTTGATGAGCTTAAACCTCTTGAGCATCACAATGGATGAAGAAAGTGAGTGTCCGCAATCGAAAGTAACTTCAAAGGAGCAAACTCATTGAAGATTGCCAATCTCATTGAGTGATTCTTAATGATCGATGAATCACCAACGACAATGCTAATCCAACCACACTCATCATACACAACCGAGTTACTCTCCACATTTTTTGCGGCACAAATGTTTTTCAAAGCAAGATTTAGAGTGTGCACTACGCAAAGAGACCAAAATATGTGAGCATATTGCGTTTCAATTATCTGTCCCGCCGCCTTACAATTTGGAGCATTATCGGTGAGGATTTGCACCACATTCTTAGCCCCAACCTCAATAACAACCTCCTTCATCAATGTAGCAATGAAATGTTTATCTTTTATTTCCCCCTCACAATTATAGGCCTTAAGAAACATAGGTAAACCTCCGGTGACCGCCATAAAGTTAATTAAAGATCTTCGTTGAGGATCACTCCAACCATCACTTGCAATTGTCACGCCCTTCTCCTTCCATGTGCCTTTAATAGGCTCTAACAACCGTTCAACATTTGCCCTTTCTTTTTGAAGCAATGTGGTTCTCAACAAGTTGTACCTCGGAGGTAGATAACCAGGTATGCTATTATTCGCGACATAAGTATATGAGCTAACATAGTGAGGATTTCTTGCCAAATTGAAAGGCAATCCAACGGTGTAAAACATTCGAGCAATCTCACTATGTAATTGTTCTCGGGCTCCAACATTAAAGCATTTAACGACAAGATTATCAAGTTGAGTTACTTTTCCCTTCCTCCTTTTTGATCCCAAGCATTCAAATTTGAGCTACTCGTAAGAGATGCACTAGAAAGAGGCAATGGAATTGATTTTGGTTGGGATTGTTCAGATTTCTCTTTCTCCGCTTCCATCAATCTCTTAAAATTCAAAGTATCGTTACTTGTTACCTTCTTACAAGCCGCTACCCCCTCACCAACCGTTTTCAACAAGTGAGCTTTCACCCTTGTGCAAGACCCATTTTTTGCTATACCACAAAAGTTGCACTTCCATTTGTAATTCTCACCCCTTCCGGGAAAATTTTCCAATTTAGGTACGAATTTTCAAAGTACTCCCCCCCTTTTCCTCACCCCTGGAATTGGGTACGCTACTGGCACCCGTTGAGGAAGACATTTTACTGATGGGCACAAAAAAATTGAAAAGTATTAATAAACAAAAAGTTATTGTACTGATGTTAACCCAAATTCATCCTACCAGTACCAATAATTAAAAAAAGGGCTGATTGATTTTAATGGGTTTTACGGTACCATATCAGTGGACACAAAGATTTGATGCACTGATGTCATATAACAATAATAAAAATTTAAAAAAATAGAGTCAGACAGTCAGCAAACGAGACAGAGAGAGATGAAACAAAGGGGGGGGGGGGAGAGAGAGAGAGAGAGAGAGAGAGAGAGAGAAGCAAGATACACACACGCACACACATAGAGAGAGAAACAGACAACAGAGAGCGAGAGAAAGACAGACGAGACAGATTGAGAGGAGAGAGAGGAGAGAGTCGAGAAACATACCTGATCGACCACTTTTGGTCGATTGTGCATCTATCAGTAGCAGCAACTCGATTTAAGGTTCACCAATAGAGTTAGTCGACTGATGAGGATAAGGATGTATATATAGATTGACCAAATTACACTTTTTACCTTAAATTTTGATTAATTTCAAATTTACCCCAGAAAGTTAAAAAAAAAATTCAATTTGACCCCGCCATGTCCCCATCCATGCCCCCCCGTGTCCCCAGCCGTGTCCCCCTCATAAAATTCAAAGCAGCCGTGTCCCATGCCGCGTGGCGTGTCGGGACACGTATCTCGCGGTGTCCCCGACACTGCGATACGGGGACCCTGAGAGGTGTCGGTGCTTTGTAGATTAAAAACATAGAATCAATAGCCTAAGATGATAGGAAATGTGCATCTATTAAGAGCATCTCTACTCCGGCCCCATTCGACTAAGGGCCTTTTAGACTTTTTTGGCTTCTTTAAGCTTCACAAGATAAGTCATTCTCCTCACATACATTAACTCAAAAAGTCCCAAAAGCCAAAAAGCCATTAAGTCAAACTTAAGTTGAACAAGCACTCCATACTCTTTTATTAACTCAAACTCAAATTTGAGTAAAAATCTTTAAAAGGCTCCTCCAATCCTTACTCATACCTATGTCAAATTGAGTTTTTACTCAATTGAGTTAGACTCAAACTCTTACTTAAATTTTTGAAGGCAAATTTCACACCCTTATATTTATAACTTCGCCATTAATGAACCATTTACTCAAATTTGTGGTTGGATTTGAGTTTGCACATTAGACTACACAAGGGTTGAAAGATGAGTTTGTAACTTTATTGATTCAATCTTTTGACATTGAGAAAATGTAATAACTTAGAACTTTACTTATATTTATCATGTGGTACGAGTACCCCAACTAGACTTGTCATTGGTTAGGAACCCGGAAACATTGTGAGGAGACATTTTGGAATATATGTATGGAACAATCTGATTATTTTATTGCGAAATGTATATTTTATTATGTTGAAAATCGAGGGCGTAACATGTTAAAAGGTTGCTAAGTTTGGTTATTGCTCCCAAACACTACAGTATCATATTCAAAATTCATTCTGACCATTCCAAACACTGAAATTCACATTTCAGAAGAAATGTAAGTCACTTGACTTATTTTTCGTCTTTATTTGATTTTTTTCACTTTAGTTTTTTTTTTTTTATATCAAATTTTGTCTATTATCGGTTCGTCTCGATGAAAGGCATCGAAAAAGTAGAAAACTATTATAAAACTCAAAAAAATTAAATAAGTAAAGTAAATAAAAAACACAGATTTTTTGACTTATTTTTATCTTTATTAAAAAAAAATAGAGAGTTTAGATCATAATTTTTTATTGGTTCAATTTCTTTCATTGAAACGAACCAATAATACACAAAAAAAATTTGACGCAAAACTAAGAGGTGCTACTCCCTAAGTAACGCAGGAAAATATTAATAAGAAGGAAAAAATAAATCAATGTACTACTCCTTTTTAGATCAAACTTATAGGCTACGCCGCTGATACAAATGGGGCATCAATCTTCCGAAGTACTGCCAAAAGAAAGAAAAAAGGGGGCATCAAATCAATCATATAATTTTTTATTTTTTTTTGAACCAGGATATCATAATATCTTTTGAATAGAAGTTTCTTAAGAACATGGAAACATGTTAATGTTTAGTCAATTATTCGTCAATTATTCAATACAGTGGGACCTATTTTTTGTCCTCGCATATCTGTATGTCGCATTGAGTAAAATTTATAATTCGATTATAAG
>JADGMU010000296.1:0-70806 GCA_016920895.1 Vaccinium myrtillus | reverse complement strand
CTTTCTAGACTCAATCCCATGGGATAGGTTTCATAATACCCAACCCCCTTGGTTTGGCCAATTCCATGAAAATGGGGGTTTCATAGTCCCCGATTTTAAAATACATTTTCAAATTTTGCCAAACATGAAAATTAATGGGCCCATTGTTCCACATGGAGCAATGGGTTGTCAATTGACCACCCAATTTTTTTTGTTTTGTTTAAAATACATGTAATATTTTTAGTTTTCTTTGAGTTTAGGCCTTTTTGAACACCCAACCCAAAAATATTTGAACATCCTACGCATAAATATTTGAACACCTACCCCAAAAAAATATGAACAACTAACCCCCAAAAATCAATCCACAAACCAATCGAATGTAAACAACCAAATTAAAAGTCACATGCGACTCCATAGCTTATCATAGATGTCAATTGAACAACCTAAACCCTTTTATATTTTATATTGCACGTTCGTAATAATTTTATCTCGTGTTTGTATGAACACGTAGTCCTGCACTGTGAACATCCATCAATTCAGAAAATTCACAATTTAACACATATTGTATAAACTCAAACCAAAGCACACACTCTTAATAATATATAAAAAAAATAGAGACAAAAAGTATCTATTGGTATCGATATGGTGGTCTTCCTTTTCTATAAACAACAATCAACTCTATATCTCAAAAAATAAGAGCATATATAAATAAAAAAACCATGGGAACCTATTCGCGAAACAACTTTCTACAATAAAAACTAATATTCTTATGTGTCGATTTAATTTTGCTTGGCATAAAATATAGAATTCGCCGAGAAAAAATGCAATTGTGACATCTTACGTATTTTCGTATTATTTGGTTGCATTATTCACATCAATATACTCCATAAAAATTTGTGTATGTATGACTAGTTAATAGACCTAGTCGAATTAAGGTAATTTTTGAACATCCTGTTCAAAATTCATGGAGCCGCCACTGTCCACAGGATTGGTAATCCAATCTCATGCTCTATCTCTCTTATCAAACATGGGTCTTTTATTTAGTCGGTGAAAGTTTATGGGATTCTTTGTCAGTTGCGAGACCCCTGGCCTCACTTTATCTTTTTAGTTTTTACCACGTGCTTTAAATCTTCATTCACTTTGATCCCCGAAGGCTGCTAACATAAGAATGGTATGATAAAAGCTTTTATGTTCATGGTTTCGACTGTTTTTGAATTTTGAATGAATGACAGCTTTAGCGTAATGGGGAACGATACAATCTTTTTTTGATAATTTAGGCATCAGGGTCTGTTTACGCATATCTCAATTAATTTTGAGAGATAAATTTTACCATAGACTAGCAGGAAGCCCAATTAAAAATGGAGCAAAGTACCGTATGGACAAACCCAATAAAACGTTCCAAATTCATACATAATCAAAAAGTATATTATGAGTTCATTGAGTTGTGAAGTTGGGAGAGGTGACAAAGCCAGAAGTTTGATGGATCATGGCTTTAGATGTCCATGGGATTCCCATGATGGCAATAGCAGCACATGGGTGCAAAAAGAGAAAATATCAAGTACAGACCATTAATACCTTCTTTGATCAGCTGCACCTGAAATTATTGTACTCCACTGAAGAGGTGTTTGGGTTGTACAGACCCCACAATAATATGCAGTGTTAAGGGGTTGTTGGGGCACCAAGTGGCGATACTCAAAGACTACTGAATAATCTCTCTAGGTTTTTTATTTTTGATAACCGAGCTAACTTGCGTGTATGTCAACTAATTCTGAAATCCTAACGCAAATTCTCTAGTGGCATCAAGGTTTGTAATGATTAGTCTCCGTTGAGTTTCAAACATGTGACCTCATGGAACCAAGCACTTATTGCTTCCTCGTATCCACTTGATTGAACCATTGGGAGTTTGAAGAGGTAGAGGTTAATGGAAAAAATGGAGAAAAACTTGGGTACCCACCATGTGGCTCTACTCAGAGAGAGAGAGAGAGAGAGAGAGAGAGAGAGAGAGAGAGAGAGAGAGAGAGAGAGAGAGAGAGAGAGAGAGAGAGAGAGAGAGAGAGAGAGAGAGAGAGAGAGAGAGAGAGATCTAGGCCGTCCAAGACACTTTTAAATGGCTGAGATGGGCGCTCAGGCTCCATGTGTGTGGTACCGTATTGCACCTAACAGTGAAAAGGGCAACATCAATATCATATACTCCTATGGCGAGTGCATAACAGTACATAAATAAATAATTTATCATTTCGAGTTAGATATAAATAATTTTTAGGTTACTAAAGGTTTGTCTTGCTTGCTGCCTATCGGATTCACAATTAGTTTTTTTAAAGGATTCAAAACTAGTTTTTATTTTTATTTTTAAAGGATTCACAATTAGTTTTTTTTTTCTTTTCATCCAGACAATAGGGCGCTTTGTATGTTGGTTGAGTTATATTACTAGAACGGACATCCATGACTCCATGTTATTCCAGTACGAACTCAAAACCTCATCGTCCCTAAGTACTTGACCAACTGAGCTAAAAGTTGTGGCCGGTTCACTATTAATTGAGACACATATTTTGACCCGAACACTCAATTATAAGAAAATCAAAACACATCAGGATCCAAAAAAGTTAGTGCTGATAAAATCATATGAATCGCATGCCCATCTTGGCCACAACATAAAAAAATAGACACATTTTTCGGGGACCACCCCATTTTAAAAAAAAGGCTAAAATAGATCCTTTTTGCTTCTTTCTCTTCTAGTGGCTCGCTTTAATCGCACCAAATCCGTCAAATCACAATGCGAACAAAGAATAATCAAGTTAAAAAGCGTAAATAGGAAAAATACAGAAAATTTTAATTACGTGGTTTATTGGTTGTGTAATTGAGTACATTCACGGTTCACAGAAGCTTTGGATATATGTACTGAATTAAGATAGTACAATGGGTTGGGAGATATGGTGAGAAGAGAAGCTAGGGTTACCATTGCAAGGAAGAAGGCAACCGAAGATGCAATTCAAAAAATGGAAAGGAGACTGAAAAGATTGAAGAGGAAGATTAGAAAAAAGAAGCTCCTTGCTGAGCTCGGAGTTAAGGCTCACAGTATAAAGCATAGTAACTTGGAGACCACTTCTTCTTCTTTATCTTCTTGTGGTATTCGTAACAAAAATTCCATCATGATCTTATCTAAGCAAGTAAGTAAGATGATGGATTTAATTGCTTGTTTGGGAGTTAAATTTAAATAGGAGGAATTTTAACACGTAAAGAAACTTGTTGAAATGGAGGAGGAGGTTATAGCCAAAAGGCCGGCTGTTCTTGATAATTTGGAGGATGATGTGTAGGATTATGAAGATTTGGACAACAACGCTTCTCTCTCTTTGGAATTTTGACTTATGGATTCACGATGGTGAGGGTGTTGTATCTTTTCTTTGTTTGTTTTTCAGGCTTGTGGTCTTTCTAGCTTTTTGGGTGTTTTGTTTTTGGGATTTTTTGCAAGGGTGCTTCGGTTAGGCTTGTTTCCTTTGGTCGTTGTTGGTGTTTTGATCTCTTGGTGTTTCGTGGCTTGGAGCTTCTTGGTTGTTTTGGTTTAGGGCGTCTTTTTCTCCTTGTTCTTTGGCAAGCGTCTTGTCTTCCTTTTTCCGGATTTTGGGTGGCGTTTTCACCCGTATGCCCTAAGTCCATATAATCTTTGTCTTCTTTACAAAGATTAATAAACTTTTTTCTAATAAAAAAAGAATTAAGATAGTGCAAGACTTATGTGAGTATGTCGTCTATTTCGTTTACATGATAGTTGGATACCGTGTGTAGGTTTCAAAGATACTCTTCCTAAGCTGTTACCAAATAATCAGCGAAGCGCGAAGAAAATCGAATTATCAGGTTCACGAACCTAACAACATCCCGGCCCCTCTCTTTCTATATAGTGGGTTGAAGACAAGGTGGGAAAAAAAATTATATATAATTTTAACCCAATAAGTTTTAGCCCGGCCACCTTATTTTTTTTTGTAGTCCAACTCATTTTAGCTCTTGGTTCAAAAATAGTCCAACCTAACTTCTTGTGAAAATAAATAAATAAATAAACAGATGTCTTCTACTTTATCACCTCTCTTTCTCTCTCTCATCTCCCTCTGAAGACTAAAATGCTACCTTAGAGCAGCATCTCCAACTGCCTCGCTTCTCCTCAAATCTAATGGTTTTGACGAGCCGGAGAGCACAAAAACGAGAACTTGCTACACAATAGCTTCACTGGTGATTCCCTAGCTTCACGCATTTTGTGAGTATCGTGTTCAAATTGTACGTGCATGTGTGTACCGTGTTTCAATTAGGAGGGAAACTTACATGTGAGGGATGAAGAACGAAATTAGGGTTTGGGTTTTGGAAGGTGTTGAATAGATGAACAAGGTAATATCAGTTTGGGGAAAGAGGTTTTCAAATCGATCACATAAACAGGGTTTTTCCTATTGGGATGCGTAGAAATACCACTTAAATTTAGGATCAGAGTACATCTCTCTCAGTCAAACGTTTGTACAAAAATAGCACTCAAATTTGTCAAATTGTGAGAATTCAGGTCTGTAAGTATTCACTTATTATGCAGAGCACTGGCTGGTGTTCTTAGATTTTTACTGAGTTAGTAGATGCAGAGCACTGGCTGGTGTAGTGCTTAAATTGCTTTAAAATGTGAGTTCTTACAATCTTAATCTGTTGGGATATATTATAATGAGAAGAAGAAGAAGAAGAAGAATAACTCTGTAAGTAACGTTCAGTATCATGGTTTGTTGTTTGGAACTTGAGGATGAAAAGAGAAAGGAAGAGAAAATAAAACTAGAGGGAAAATTAAGAATAAATTGGAGAGAAAATTTTACTTGTTTTTTTAAACTTTCCCTTCTATTTCTCTAAGAACCAAACAAGGGGAAGAATTTTTTTTATAATTTTCCATTCTTTTCCCGTTACATCCTCGAGTTCCAAACAAACCCGCTGTGTGTTTGTTTTGTTTGATACTTTGACACATACAAGTTTTTGCTTTCTACTCCAAAAAAAAAAACCAGAGAGAGAGAGAGAGAGAGAGAGAGAGAGAGAGATCTCACCCCCAAGTAGGAAAATCCAGCCCAACTTTAGGGGTATCCTACCCCCTAGCAAGTGTATCTTGTTAAATTTTAGGTGAATGTGCGGTCATAGTTTTTCAAAAGATTTTAGCAATTCAGTTGCTAAAATCATCATAATTTTAACAAATGAGTTCAGAATGTGTTAAAATCATGGTATTTCAAATCATAAAATTAAGTGTTTTCGTGTATTATTTTTTGAATTTTTTTACACCGAATCAAAGTACGCGAGAAGTACTTTAATTTGGTGCGAAAAAAATTGAAAAACGATACACCTGCTGAATTGATTTTTGCAACTGGGTTGCTAAAATCTTTTGGAACCCTAAAAGCACACAAACAAATACTCCTATCAACTGACAATGTGTGGCCCTCGTCACATTGAAGCAACTTTTCCGCTAAATAGCAGATGGTGGGACACCGACTTTTAAGATTTGATATATTTGCTCCCTCCCTCTCTTGTGCTGTTTTTGTCTTTAGAAGGACCACATGAAATCAATCACTCAAAACTCAAAAGTGAAATGTCACCATGAATAAATCATAGTAACCACCAACAAAACTTTACACTGCACCAACAATAATTTGAGTGTGGATCCATCTTCGTGAACCTTGTTTCAATGGCATTTGTATATCCTATGATAATACCAAAATAATTTTCACTACAAATTTCGATAACGTATGTACTTTATAATATTATGATGTTTAATTTATCGTAACAAAAATTAGGGTGCCTAAATGGAAAATTAGGATAAGAAACATATATATATACGAAATCTTTCCCATCAGGACTCCCTGATGGGCTTCCCATCAAGGACTCCTATTTCCCGATCAAATTTTCACGATCCGAACTGTCCAATGTGTTTAAAAGGTGTTTTTAAGAGTCCCCGTGAAAAATCAGTGGAAATAAATACCGGGAAGGGCTTGATCCGATCGGTTTTCGATAAAAACTGTATATATGCATTTTTATTGAAAACTGATCGGATCAAGCCCTTCCCGGTATTTTTTTCACTGATTTTTCACGGGAACCCTTAAAAACACCTTTTAAACACATTGGACGGTTCGGATTGTGAAAATTTGATCGGGAAATAGGACAATTGGAGGGCTCCCTGATGGGAAGCCCATCAGGTAGTCCTGATGAGAAGCTCACTGTATATATATAGGGTAAATTTCTTATCCGGACTTTTCATTTCCGGACCTCATGATCCAAACATTTTTTTGACGATCCGATCCGTCCAATGTGTTCAGAAAGTGTTTTCAAGGGTCTATTACATTTTTTGCAAAAACTGCTTGGATCAAGCCCTTCCCGGTATTTTTTTTTTGAAGATTTCCCGCGTAGACCCTTGAAAACACCTTCTGAACACATTGGACGGATCGGATTTTCCAAAAATAATTTGCAACACAAAAAAAAAACCATATTTTTCTTATTTCCGGGAGGTGTGGATAAGAAGATTTTCGTATATATATATATATATGGTTTGCTTCACATCCGGACTTTTAATTTCCGGACCTCATGATCCAAAAAAAAATTTGACTATCTGATCCGTCCAATGTGTTCAGAACGTGTTTTCAAGGGTCCTAGCGGAAAATCTTAAAAAAAAAATACCGGAAGGGCTTGATCCAAGCAGTTTTCGCAAAAAATATATATTTACATTTTTTGCGAAAACCGCTTGGATCAAGCCCTTCCCGGTATTTTTTTTAAAGATTTTCCGCGTGGACCCTTAAAAACACCTTCTGAACACATTGGACGGATCGGATTTCCCAAAAATAATTTGCAACACAAAAAAAAAACCATTTTTTTCTTATTTCCAGGAGGTGTGGATAAGAAGATTTCCGTATATATATATATGGTTTTCATTAGAGTAGGGCGACATGATCAAAAGAAATAAAAAGGAAAGGAGAAAAAATCCATTTGAAAGTTCATATGGGAGTTCCAGCATTTTCCTCGCCTTTTCTTATGGGGGAAGGAAAGTTTTCAAAAATATATATATTAAATTCTTTGTCTTAGAGTTCAAGTGTATGTGATTATAGATGTGTATGTTTAGATATATATACATAAATATGTGTACGAGAACACACAGTGTATGCATATATCAAAATTGTGGAAAACTAGCTGTGCTTATAAGAGATGCTAATAGATGGATCATAGCCCATTTGAAGTTTTTCTACTCTCTTGACTTCAGCAGTCACCACAACTTAGAAGCACGTACGAATGGCAATTCAATCCATCCCGCCCTAAACTCACCTCGCTGCGAACCTTATCGGGATGGGTATTTGTTAAATTTTTTGGGTATAGAATCAGGGTAGGGGAAAGATCGGAAAAACCAAATCGGTTTTGGGTAGGGTTCGGGTAGACAACATCCCTCCCCGATACCCGCCCCGAAAAACTTTTATGCACAAAATTTTATTTTTATTCTTGTATTTTTACTTTTATAACTGAAATGCCACATTATATACCAATTATTTTTCATTTCCTTATAGATAGTAGATGTTGGTTAAGTTGTAATAGTTATTTTGTAAACCTTTATTATTTTGGTCACTAATTTTGGAGTTTAAGTCATATTTTCCTAATATGTTAAAAAAATAGGGACAGGGCGGGTAAACCCTTAACCCAATTATTAACCCCGTTAAATGAATAATAACCCAACAAATACAAAGGGAATAACCCTCAGGTGGGGAAATTCAAAACTAAATTCACAGTGTTCAACCCAACTAATAACTCCATTAAAAAGAGAAATGACCCAAAAAATACAATGGGAATAACTCTACTAATATCCACATCAAAGCTCTCTATTGGGATGTAAATATGTTAATCGGTCGAGTATATGGGTCCCAAAAAATGAAGAACTGAATTGTTAAATCGCTGGTCGCTGGCGTGTTTTCCCAGGCCCGGCCCTGAGTTTTTTAGGGCCCTAAGCGGGGTTTTAAAATGGAGCCTTTAATTTCACTATATATAATCTTTGTTCAAAAACTTGCAAGTATACCTTGTAGTTCAATGGTAAGATAACAAGCTTCCTCGCTGAAGGTCACGATTTTCAACCTCAGCAACTTCATTTTGAAGTAAATTTTTGTAAAACTTCAAAACAAATTCGCAGCAAGCAATGATTGAACTCGCAACCTGCGGCTTAAGGCACAGAAAGCTTTCCACCACGCTACAATCGCTGTCTGTTACAATGCTTGACATACATTATATTTAATATTTTCCTTTATTTGGGGGCCCTATTCTTGGACCAAAAACCGGGGACCCTAAGCGGCCGCCTGGTCGCCTATGCCCCAGGGCCGGCCCTGTGTTTTCCTTATGTAATAACAGCGACACAGTGTAATAGTGCTATCAATGAAATTTTCTCCGTATTGACAAAAAAATTGCTGAATTCTGCATTTGTGGGGCCCATGCTGAATTATTGCTAATGCCGTGCATAGTTTTTTTTTTTTTTTTTTTTCCACTGCAATAGAAAATTGCACCTACGGAACCGCACATGATAATTTTTGTGAAGGAATCCAGAGCCGGGTAGGAGAGAAACAGTTCCTTTCGTGTGTGATATATTGTAGTATAGATTTCGTCACCCATTTAATTTTGGTGTGAAAATCAATTATTTTTTTTATTGTTTCATCTGCATATTTAAAGTTAATTGATCAGAAAAAATACTTCTTAAGTTCATCCAGTAAAAGCAGATCCGTAACAAAAATAGAAATACTATCATCAAAATAGAAACAAAAATATCAGTGTTTTTTTTTTTTTTCGACAACTAGGGGTGTCTTTGTAACTTTGTTATGCGTACTTGGACTAATTCCATCTCCAGTTCGGTCAAAGGAAAATCCTCCATGCTACAACTAGGAGATTTACAGAAAATTACTACTTTTTTTTTCCTGACCCAAAAAATCAATGCCTGATTAATTGTGTGCCGAGCAAACCCACAACGCAACTAGACAAAAAAATCGTTAAGTGCGTCATCGGAACACATATAACTTGGAAAAAAATGGAACACAAATGACTGGAAACATGGGATGAAAACTATTGAACTCATTTTTTTCAAGATATGTGTGTTCCGATGACGTACTTAACGATATCCGATCGAGTTAATTTTTGGTACACTTGTAGTACTCGACATGCTCTACGCGATAAACGTCTCCGATCATTGGACCAACACCGGCGCGGCCGGGCCAAGTGCCGCACAGTACGCTGCGCAGCACAAGGTTGCGCAGCACCCCCCCTTGTCTAGTTTGGTGAAAGGGACACTTGTTCTTTAACTGAAGAGTATGGACTTGACTATGCGTACAGAAAATGTACAATAGCTTTTGGGGCCCATTTTTTGGTCCCACACGAATAATCCAAACCGTTCAGTAGTTTAAAAATATTTTTTCCTATGACCTTACAGAAAATCAGCTCAATCGAATATGTGTAATTGGTCGATCAAAAACTCTAAGTTTTCATTTGTAACGGTTATGAATGAAAACTTGGAGTTTTGGATTGACTAGTTACACATATCCGATTAAGCTGATTTTTTGCAAGGTCATAGAAAAAAATATTTTGAAACTATTGAATGGTTTGGATTATTCGTGTCGGACCCAAAAGTAGGCCCCAAAAGCTATTGTACATTTTCTGTACACTATATCTTCTGTACCCATAGGTTTTTTTGACAGTAACACTACATACACACAATTTGGTACCCATAATTTACCCAAACACACACACAAGTGTGTGGGCTCTACACACACATACACATATGTGTGTGTGGAGTGTGTATGTGTGTGTGAAGCCCACACACTTGTGTGTTTGTTTGGATAAATTATGGGTACAAATTGTGTGTACCTAACATTTCTGATTTTTTGAAAGAGTATTTGGCCTTTGTCAACAACCGTACATTTATGTCGTCCCAAGATTCCCAACTGGTTGAGAGTTGGACTAATATAATGATTTTCACCCCCTTTCAAATGGAGAAAATTTTGGGTACGGGGAGAATACCACGTGGTACCCTCTCGGCACATCCGAGCTGTTTAAATAATGCAACCAACGGTCCGGATTGAAAGTGTCATCCGGATTTAAAAGAAAATAGAAAGAAAAGAAAAAGTGTGTTTTCATCCAAGCCGTCCGATACATTTTTGGACGGCTCGGATGTGCCAAAGGGGCACCACGTCACCCATACTCTATCTGCACCCAAATTTTTCTCCTTTAAATTGATATCATTTTTATTTAGTAAATTTTTTCACATCAATATACGTAAATTTTTTACTAAAGGACAAAAAAGAGGGGTGTGTCAATTTGGGGAGTAGAAATCACTCCCCTAAAAAAATCTTAAGATTACGGATCAAACAAAAAAACAATAATGCCTTAACAAATAACAATAAAGAGGCAGACTATTCTCTTAAAATACATCAATAGAAGCCTTAAGTGTACCAAAAAAAAAAAAAAAAAACCCTTAAAAAAGCCGAAAAAAACCCCAACAGAATGGGCCCTACATTAAAAGATGATATGTAATTTGTCCGCAAACACAACAAAACCAAAAGCAGCCCAACTACTTTTTAAAGTACGTAGCGCAATAACTTTTTCCGAAGGAAAAAGGTTACCTTATCTATATTTTTGGTCCTTATAAAATACATCAATTTTCAAAATCGTCCCTATAAAATTTCATATGTCAATTGCGTCCTTGTACTTTAAAACGAACAGAAATTCTACTGACACTAACTATTATACAAACTAATACATTAAATGTGCATCTGACACTATTTTATTGGATGAGTCTATCCACGTGTTTAATAATGCATTGATGTGATAGTGTCATATGTGCATTTAGTGTAATAATTTGTATTTTAGTTAGTGCCCGTAATATTCCTCTAAAACGAATATCAATGTTAATCTTTTTTCAATCCACAAATGGAAATGATGATGTGGCTAACTGTGGTATCTAGAGTGGAAATGACATGGACAATAAATTCTTTTTTGCTCACTGACGTGGCTTTGCAAGGGGTAGATGTAAAACACGCGTCATGTTCTTTCTCCTCTTCTGCTATTCACATTGAAAATGCTAAAGCATGTAATAAGTGAAAACACATGGGTATTGGGTTTATTACACATTTATCTTAAATTAGAATGGCGCATAAATGGAAATGGAAATGGTGTAGCAACAAGTGGGTTTAGGGTTTGCAATATCTAATAAGTGATAACACAAGGGTATTGGGTTATTTACACATTTATCTTATATCTATTATAAACTTACCCATGTTGTCTTACTCTCTTGCATGTCTAATCCCTAAACTCTTACTCTCTTGTATGTTAAGTCCCCGAATTATTGAGGATAAGTTACTGTCTTACAAAGAGCATACCATTTTTATCCTATATTTAATTTATATAATATATATGCAAATAATACCGCTAAATTCGAAATAGTACCCGATACTGGTACCGTACTGTACCAGTAGAAAAACTGGTACCCAAACCAGTATCGGATTCAGAACCTTGCTATCCCACGTTTTTCTCTCTATTATTTTCCTAATAATTTTTAAAAAATAAAAAATCTAAAAATTAGGATTGGAGATTTAGAGGCCTTTGTAAATCAAACACATTTTTATATGGTATATATGTATGTATTGATTGATGAAATCACAGAGTGTTAGAATCCTGATAATTGTATAAGTTGGATCAGCATCCTAAGGCCCATCCTGTTGATCTGGAGTCTAAAAAGTGTCAATGTGAATGCAGAATGCATGTGTAAAAGTGTTTGTGTAATTATACAAATTCTATGGATACTGATTCCATGGTTACTAAAAAGTGTCAATGTGAATGCATGCGTTAAAGTGTTTGTGTAATTATACGAATGCTATGGATACTGATTCCATGGTTACTGAAAATGTACAAATTGGTGTATGGATTCCACTTTGAGGTCTAGGGATGGCAATTCCCCCAAACCCGATGGATACCCGCCCCGCCCTCGCTTATTTGGAGGCGGATATTACTCGAATTTTCATCCAATAGGAGCGGGTATGGTAGAACTTAAAGAATCACCAGTTGAAAACGGGGCGGGTATAATTTTGTGATATCCACCTTCGAATACCCGTACCCGCCCCCGTTTCCAATTGTATATGTATATTTTTTATGAATGTATATGTATGTGTGCATATATAAGTATGCATATACGTATAATATGTGTATATTGTTCCGAATTAAAACTATATATGTCAAGTGTCAAACATAGTTTAGCGATGGTAGTTAAAATTTTATATATCTTGGTAGACTGTTACTTTCTTTGTAATTTTCTATTCTATTTTGTTGTAAATTGTTGTTTTTGTTATTATAGGACACATAAATTAGATCTTATCTTTTTTTTTTTTTGGTTCAACAAGTTTGGATATGGATTTACCCGAATATACCCGATCCCCAGTGGGAGGTGGGTATGGTGCATTGTCCACTATCCCTTTTGGGTATGGAGGTGGGGATGGGGATGAAATTTCCAATTGGAGATCGGGGGTCCCCCTGATCCATACCCTACCCTACCCGTTGCCACCCCTATTGAGGTCTCAAACAAATAATCCAAACAAGTCATAAATTTTACAATAATATTTTGAGTTGTACTTGAAAATATTCGTTCAATTGGATTATCAAATTAAAAAATCTGATCCAATTATCGAATTTTGTTTCAAAAATTCATTCTGAAGTTGAGGACAGGGGCGACTCCACATAGGAGTTAGGGGGGTTAGCCAACCCCACGGTGAAAAAAAAAAATACTACTACTTTGTTAATTTTTTTTGGGAAATTCATAAATGAACCCCATAAATTTAGGGTTGACACCACTGGATAATTCCCCAACTTTCATCATCCCTTTTTGTGTGTCTTGTTTGAATCCTAGTTACTCGTTTTGTTCTTTTGATATGAAGATGTTGATATGTCTTAGTAGAAAGTACTTCTACCGTCCCAACTTGTTGCTCCTAGTTACTAAAAAAATTGTTAATATCGTCTGATTTTTAATGATTTATATATCTATTATGGATCTTGATTGATGGATCTCAATTAATTTTATCAAACACATATTTTAAAATCATAGAAAAATTATAGATTATAAAATATAGATAATTGTTTGAATGGTTCAAAAAGTGAAGCAAAAACAACAATTTGGGATGGAGGAATTATTTGATAGTATGTCGAGACCACGTCGAATGCAATTGTGGAAGCTTGTGTAATTTTTTTTTTTTTTTTGTATGTGGTGAAAACTGTTTTATGCTTTTTGGTGATATCTTTTGTTCATTAGGTTGAGCTTCAAATGCCATTTCCATTGTTTGGAACAAAATTTTTAGCTGCCTTTACTGTGATATTTTCTTTGATTTATGATTGGTAAAGGTATTTGATGTTTGTAATGACCCACACTTCTGAAATCCTGGAGCCGCCACTGGTTGAGTGCGGCCTCTCACATCTATATGCACCCGGATTAATTTTCGGATGGATAAAGTTTAGAGGGGATAAGATAGTAGGGGGTATTATTTTTGGAGAGTTGACCCACATAGATGTGAATTTTTATTGAGGGTGAATAAAAAAATAGTTGATTTGGATGAGGTATTAAAAAAAGAGGGATAAAATAATACTTGGTTTGGATAAGAGATAAAACAAGCCTTATCCGGCCAAAATATTTTTGGACACCTCGAAACCCATCTAAATTTTATCCGCCTGCACCCTCTGTAGCCGGATTAAATTAGAAGAGGGAAATCTCAAACCAAACCACAAGCCAAACCTTTCACATCATAACCTTATTCGTCTCCCTTTGACCGCATTCAACCGCATAGCATTGTTACACAAGGCATCTGTCCTATACATTCGTGTGGGTATTCACCATACATTTTTGGGCCCGCACCACACAAATGCAGAAGAAATGAGAACAGGAGTATAATAATTTAGGTGGGCACTTCTACACACACATAATTTATCAGAAAAGTGTTCAGAATTTAAATTTAGTAGCTCAGATTCACTTGGGAGTTAATGAGCCATTAATTTCAAATTCTGACCACTTTTCTCGGTCATTTTTATAGGTACATAGCATTTATGTACTCCCCCATCCTAGATTTGTTAATCCATTTTGGGGGTTCGTGTTACTTTTAAAATGATTTATATTTTAAATATAATTATTTACCATTTAACAAGGTTCTAAAACTCGCTAGGCGTTCCTAAGGCGGTTGGACACCTTCTAGCTTCCAGAACCGAGTACTCGACGCCTAGTCGGACAATTAATCGAGATAATCGGGATAGTCCGTCTAGTCCGGCGAGGGTCCTTCTAGGGTCTAGGGCAGCGAATACTCGGCCTTCTAGACTTTCTTTTATAACACTGTCATTTAAAAATATTGCTAATTTTTTATTCAATTGCAATAGAACGAAAACGAGGAACATATAAATAATCCGAATGGACGGAGTAATAATATTTCTCTGCACCAAGTCGACTTCGTGAACTGTGGTGTAAAAGTAGTTCATCGGGGACAGTGTACACGTTACACGTGGGTGATGGTAATAAAATCTAGGGAGAATCACAGTTGGAGGCGGTGAAAACAAGATAAGAAATCTGTCAACTGTGCACTGAATTTTTAATTCAATTCTGCAGGTATTGCTCGCCAGCTGGAATTCAAAATTTCGTCAGCACTACCATGAACAAAGATTTTTTGAGGTGAATTTTTGTTGCGGTATTTTTGGTATTCTTGAACTATTAAAATATTAAAATTTGAAGTTTATAGAAATTAGGCTTAGTTTTTCATTTGCTAAAATCTAAAATTAAGTGTTGATTTTAGTAAATCTTAGATTTTAGCAAATGGAAAACTAATTACTTACACATTTAATTGAGTTGATTCTTTACAGGATTATTCAAAAAATTATTTTAAAATTATTGAACAGTTCAAATTATTTACGTGAGACTTAAAAGTAGACTACACATGCCACTAGTACAGTTTCGGTACCACTTTGTTCGGTACCCATAGTCGGGTCCGTTTTTAAAACCTAAGTGTGATAAAAGTATACGCTTGAGTACTAGGTAACGATGTTCCATTGACACTAAATAATTTTCCTAAGACAACCCAACAAATGTACCAGGAGATTCCAATGCCCTCCCCACTTTTTTTTTATTTTTGACCTAAAAGCCCTCCCCAATATCTGAATAAATTATTTCCCACCCCATAATTTTTTGTAATTTTATTTCATTTTATTGTCCATCTCTTATTGAACAGTTCAGATTATTTACGGGGAACCTAAAACTAGATGACACATGCCGCTAGTACATTTTCGGTACCACTTTGTTTAGTACCCATAGTCGGGTCCATTTTTAATTAAAACCCAAGTATGATAAGAGTATAAGCTTGAGTACTACGTAACGATGTTCCATTAACACTAAATAATTTTCCTAAGACAACCCAACAACTGTACCAGGAGATTCCAATGCCCTCCCCCACTTTTTTATTTTTGACCTAAAAGCCCTCCCCAGTTTTTTTATTTTTGACCTAAAAGCCCTCCCCACTATCAATAAATTATTTCCCACCCCATAATTATTTTATTTTATTTTATTTTCTTGCCCACCTCTTTGTTCTATAAATCGCCCCCTCCTGCAACTCAGAAAACCTCTTCCTCTTCCATTTCTCTTCCCCCTTTAGATCTTGGCCTTCCAAGTTCTGCTGCTCCTCTCTCTTTTAGATCTTGCCTTAGTTCTAAGTTTCTGTTTTCTTCTGTTTCTCTTCTTCTTCTTCTTTTCTGATTTATTGTGTAGGTTCTGTTCATCTGGGCTCTTACTATTCTGGGTATTTTGGATTGAAAATCAAAAAAATCCAAAAGATCCATCTCTTAATTACTCTGTTGGAATTATTCTTGAAATCAGTGGCTCCGATTCTGAGGATTTCTGACAGAAAAAAACAAAGACCCATCTGTTACTCTGTTGAAATTTTTGTTATTCAGATCTGTGGCAAATTAATCTGCCAAAAAACCCCCCCTCTTTTATCTGTCTAAATCTTTGATGCAGTGTATCTTGATCTTATTGATGTTTGATACAGATGTCTCCTGTTCTTAGTGAAGTACTCCGTTCTGGGTTTATGATAAATTCCTCACTCAGACGCAGAACCCATCTCGTTCAATCTTTCTCTTGCTTTTTCCTCTACTGGTTCTATGTTTTTTCATGAATAAAACCCTAATCTCACTTTAATTTATATATATAATAATTACTATAGCTTCCTATTTTCTATATCTATATTGTTTTTTATTTATATCTATTTTCTTTTCTTCTTATTGCTCTAAGCTATTTGGTGTAAAGAAACACTCTTATGGCTTCTTCAAGTGGAAACTCATCAGCGTCAACTCAGATCCAGAACTCGGGCTCAGAAGGAGATTTGCAGGTGGTGATGGACCAGAGGAAGAGGAAGAGAATGCTGTCGAACCGAGAGTCGGCGCGGCGATCGCGGATGCGAAAACAGAAGCATTTGAACGATCTGATGGAGCAAGTGGCACAATTGAGGAAAGAAAACAACCATATCCTCACCACCATAAGTGTCACAACTCAACACTTTGTTAATGTTGAGGCGGAGAACTCGGTTTTGAGGGCTCAAATGGGTGAACTGAGCCAGAGACTCCAGTCTCTGAATGATATCCTGAGTTATATGAACACAAACAATGGTGGGTTTGTTGAGACTGAGGATTTTCTGGGGACTTATTCGGATGGTTTCATGAACAATTCGTGGAATTTGATGTATCTGAATTCTGAACCAACCCATAATGGCTTCTGCTGCTGATATGTTCCAGTACTAATCATCATCATCATGGACAATAATTTGGATTAAAGAACTGGTGAAAATTGATGGTGTTTGATTCATGGATTTGATGAGTGAAGGGGGGAAAAAGGGATTATTATTGTTGGTTATGTTCAATGTTTTGTTGTTTAGTGTTGTAGCATGCTAATTAATCATGATTATTATTGTGGGGCATTGGTAAATTTGCACTCAAAGTCAAAAGTAGGGTGCAAGTGGGTTTATTTTGCAATTTGTATGTAATTAAGGGATGCAAGTGGATCTATTGGGTTATATTTAAATCCTGTAATCTCTCTTTGGTGAAATGTTATGTTCTTTGGTTTTCTTTTCTTTTCATTTTCTGGCGTGCAATGAATGATGAAAGTATTATAGGGACATTTGGCACTCTTCAAAAAATTAGTCAAATTCGACAGCGATTGAAAAATAAAGAATGTTCAGGTTGAGTTTCTACTAAAAATACCGTCTTTCTATTGTAATAAAAAATAGATGTAGTTTCAGCCAAATAATATTATATTTATAATGTATGTAAAGAGAATGACTCGTCAGTCAAATACAAAGTTGTGAACTTGGTAATCCGATGGTTGATTGGTTGGGGTGACTCTGTATACTTGGGCCCATAATTGGCTTAAAAAGCAACTTTGCTTATTTTTCCGTCCTTATTTGATCTTTTTTCACGTTAGCTAGTTTTGTGTACTATTAGTTTGTTTCAACGAGAAGAACCGGAAAGTAAAACATTATGATTGAAATTCTCAATTTTGTGAACAAAACCGAAAAATAAGTCAAAAAATCTGGGTTTTTTTTGCTTATTTTTGTCTTTATTAAAGAAATTAAGTTGGGATCATAATTTTTTACTTTTTTGATTTCTTTCGTCAAGAAGAACCAATAATCCACAAAATTTGACACAAAACTTACAAATGTGAAAAAAAATAAAATAAAGACGAAAAAATAAGGAACGTGTTGCTTTTCAAATCAAAATAGGCTAGCTATCAAAAGAGTATTTGGTTACCTCAATTTGTGATTTGAAATAATGGAATTTTAAGTGTTGACATTTGAAGTTCTTCATTTCTTCGGTTCAAACAAAATACAATCATCGGGACTCGTGATCCGAAAAATACTAGTAATATCACAATTCACAATATTGTATATCGATTTTATGCATGTATAATTGTTGTAGTTAAATGGATGGAATTGATGACCTTAAGAAATTGGTTGAGTAGGAGTGTGACAAGAAGTAATTGGAGCTTTTACTCCTTTTTTTTTTAAGAATAGAGAGAAAAATTTATTGATCACTGCGCAATGTCAAACAAGTAGGAATTAATCAGCAACCGATCAGAACGCAGGGAGACCTGCAACGCCATCACATCTATCCTACACAAACAAAACACAGTGAAACAAAAACAGCGAAACACCACCAACAAACAAGAAACATCAACAACGGAAATAAACTATAATACTTCCACTGAATACTCCTGATAGGCGCGCAATATCTCAAGATATAAGCGCCTAAGTAGGGCAAATTAGCGCATTAGAGGCGCGTTTTATTTCATTTTCCACTTGATTCGGTGTTTGTCTTGTTTTTGGTGTTTGGTGTTTATTTTGTAGGAAACGGGCCAAAAGGAGCACGGGAAGAAGACACAAGGCATCGGGCATGTGGGGAACCGGTGGGACCCGAGCAAGGACGACCAAAAAGCTGAAAAGTCAACTTAGAGGCTCGGTATCGATAAAGGGAATGTCCTGTATCGATACCCAAGCACCAACCAGAAGACAGAACGTCTGGGTATCGATACAGGACTTCTCCTGTATCGATACCGAGACCCTTATTTCGCCCGTTTGACTTTGCCACGTGTGTTGACTTCGGGGACATATTTATACCTCGTTTTTACTCCGAATTAGGGTTCGAACTTGGCTAGATTTCTCTTAACTTTTCGCAGCCGACTTACTTTTTGAAGATTCAACTTTCCGATTATTTTTGCATCGAAGTTTTGGAGTTTTTCCGCTGTTTCTCGCTTTGCCTCGGTAACATCTCTGTTTATTTACTTTAATCTCAGTTCGCGGGGGTTTGTCCGCGTTCTGAGGCTCGAATCCTTGTTTGAATTCGTATTCAAGTTATTAGCATGTTTAATTTCAGATTTATGCTATTTGTTTTAGATAATATGTGTGAGTAGTTTCTCAAGTATGGTCACGGGGTGATTAACACACCGTGGCCAGGGCTGGGTATATTCTTGCTCCAGTTTTCACGATTAAGAATGGAAAAAGCAATTTTAGGTTATGAAAGAACATTTGTTAGACGAATCCGGGCATTGTCGGAGCCCATGTAACGCGGGGAACGGGGGACCAAAACTTGTTCTTCGCTGTACATGGGTAAACGGCGACCGCGATGATTCGCATCTTTCGGGGTATCTTTCTCTCTCTAAAGTCAAACGTTTTGGAACAACGAATGGAGCATGAAATATCCGGACCTGGTCACCGGGTTATGAACCCCACGACCGTACTTCCTTTTAAATAATTTAATCGAAATCAACTTTTCTCTTAATTTAGTTAATTCACCAAACCAAATCACAAAGGGTGGCCACCTAAGAGCCGTGTTAAACATTAGCATCCCGAGTTTTTAGTCAGCACTTTCCACCTTCTCTGTGGATTCGATTCCGGTCTTACTGGGTATTGTGCTACACTGATATCCGCCCTGCGCTTGGGGCAACCCAGTAATTTAGGTATAGGATTTCGGTCAAGCATTTTTGGCGCCGTTGCCGGGGAGGGCAAGAGGTGTTAAGAATTCGGGTAGTTAGTGTTTAGTTCATTTTAATTTTAATCTTATCTTTCTTAAATTTAAAAAAAAAAAAATAGTTAGGTAAATTTTGAGTTGTTATTTTTAGGATTGAGTCAAGATAGGTAAAGGAAAGAAGGGTTCACCAAAAGGGGACCCACTCTTTTTCCGAGACCCGTCTAAGCGTCTTTGTAGGATAGATAAAGAGTCGTTGGTGGAAATTCCACTAGCAGGGGCTTCTAGTCAGTTTGAGCCCTTAGCAGTCCAGCCAGGAGCACTCCCTCTTGAGTGGCATCCCGCTCAGTCGGAGTCTTCCGAAAGCGAACCTGAGACCGTCCCGAACCTGTTCTTAGAATTTCTCAATCCACTTTTTGACTTAGAGAGTGAGCCATCGATGGCAGAACAGAGGTCCATGCGCGACTATGTGCATCCCACGAGGACTACTCCTCGCGGCCCAATAGTATCGTTTTCACGAGACAAGTGGAGGCACGCAATGCCTTCACTGTCAAACCGGGAACCCATAATGCTCTTCCTCTTTTCTATGGGAGGGAAAATGAGGACCCATACGAGCATATCCGCCATTTTGAGGGGTTGGTGCGCACCCTCGCCACCACTGCTCAGTGGGAAAACGCTTGCCTTAAGCTTTTCCCTGCTTCTCTGAAAGACAGTGCGGATAAGTGGCTCGGAATGCGGTGAGCAATCCCTCAGACATGGGCCGCTGTTAGAGAGTTGTTCTATAGGAAGTACTTCTCCGAGAGTAAGACACAGCACCTGACTCGCCAAATCCAATCTTTCAGACAAAAAGAAGGCGAGTCGTTTTTGAGGTGCTGGGAGAGGTTTAAGGAGTTGTTATTATCCTTACCCCACCATGGGTATGAGAAACACCAATTGGTGACATCTTTCCAAATGGGGCCTAAATATTGCGACTCGGCAAATTGAGTACCTATGTAGGATGGGGATTTCTAGACAAAGCCCCGATGCGGCATGGGATTTCTTAGAGGAGTTGGCCGAAAAGCATAGAAGTTGGGAACCTTCCGACTTAGCCGACAGGCCATGGCTGCCTGTGGGACCCAAAGTGGGTCCGGTATTTTCCTTTGAGCGTGAGAGAACACACCGTCCACTCCCCAGTTGGACAAATTGGCTAAACAGATGGAGGACTTGCATGATCAAGCAAGTCCACCGGTAAATGATGTGAGAGTTGAGGAGGTGTGTGCTTTATGTGAGTGTCCGGGCATTGATTCATCGCTTGCCCCGCTTTTTCGATAGTTAAAGAGGCCTTCCAAAGCAACCAAGCTGAGGTGAATGCGGTGAACCAACGTTGGGATCCGTTCTCAAATACCTATAATCCGGGCTGGGCTCACAACCCACTCCTGAGTTATAGAGATCCCAAAGCACCAGTGCCACCCCAGGCACAGCCTCAGCAACAGGTGCAACCATATCGGCCTCAGCAAGGCCAAATGTCCCAATATCGCTATCCCTCACAGACCGCCAGGTACGGTCCTTCATACTGACCACCCCCGGCATAAATCATCTACCGAGGGATAAGCGGATCGATGATATGATAAAAGCTCTCATGCGCCTCGGTTGAGTTTCACCGAAAGCGCACTAAGCAGGCCATAGGTGACATTAGGTCCCAATTGACTCAGTTGACGGCAGTAGTTGGGCAAAACCAACAGGAGAGGGGAAAATTTCCCTCTCAACCTCAAGCCAATGCTGTCGGTTCTAATTATTTGGGAGATGGTTCAGGTTCGAGTAATCCGAACCCCAGTCTGGAGGAAGCAAAGGCGGTCACCACTCTCAGAAGTGGGAAGGTGATCGATAAGACTATTCCTCTGAAGCAGAAATCGGTTCCACCCCCGGTTCCTGGCCGCTCCAGTAGTAGTCCCGGATGTGGGGAAGGGTACTGAGGAAGAGAGAGAATTAGAGTCACCTGAGGTAGTGGTGCCTGCTCCTGCGGCCCCCACGACTACTTTGCCACCCGTTGCACCATATCCCCATCGCTTGGTGGCAAAGCCCAGCGTCAATGCGCATTTCCAGATTCTTGAGCTGTTCAAGAAGGTTCAGTTTCCTATCTCTCTGATGGAAGCCATTGACGCTATTCCTCAGTTTGCAAAGGTGCTTAAAGAGTTGTGCACGTCGAAACGGAGAACTAAGAGTCAGTGCAACGTGCTACTGACGGAGCAAGTGAGCTCCATTCTCCAAGCTGATATTCCGATTAAGCGGAAAGATCCGGGTTGTCCCACTATCCCTATAGCCATTGCAGGCCAGAGTTTTGAGAAGGCCTTACTAGATTTGGGAGCGAGTGTCAACTTGCTCCCATATTCGGTGTACTTGAGACTAGGCCTAGGTGACCTTAAAGCCACACCGGTTACGCTACAGCTAGCTGACCGGAGTGTGAGAATTCCTAAGGGGGTAGTGGAGGATGTTCGATCTCGTGGGGGAGTTTTTGTTCCCCGTGGATTTCATTGTCTTGGACACGTGTCCAATCCCTGAAGTCTTTGAGAAGACTCCCATCATCCTTGGCCGCCCATTTTTAGCCACCTCCAGTGCTGTAATGAATTGCAAAACTGGACAAGTCCAATTATCATTTGGGGACTTGAAAATGGAGGTGAACGTCTTCAATGTTAATAGTCGGGTAGAGGATGATGAGGAGGTCTATGAGGTGAGTTTGATCGACACGCTAGTGCAAGAGCATGTCGAGAGTATGTTGTATAAGGATCCTCTGGAGATAGCCCTGACCGCCCATGAGGCGTCGTTTTTAGATTCTCCAGAGGTAGGGAGTTTGATGGAGATGCTAGCAGTAGAGGATATATGCGGCGCCGTTTGGGACCCAGTTCTCGAACCATTGGGCGCCCCATTACCTAAAGCTCTCCCATCATCGGTCCAGCCGCCGAAGCCTGAATTGAAGCCTTTACCGGATACGTTGAAATATGCCTTTCTTAAAGGCGATGATACGTTTCCAGTAGTGATCTCCTCCTCCTTGGAGGTGGATCAAGAGGCTAAATTACTTGCCCTGCTGAGAGAGCATATAGGGGCGATAGGCTGGACGATAGCAGACCTTCAGGGTATTAGTCCTACGGTGTGTACACACCGCATTTTTCTTGATGAGGATGTGAAGCCTTCTAGGCAACCTCAGCGCCGTCTGAACCCCAATATATGAAGGAGGTGGTTAGGACGGAAGTGCTTAAGCTGCTTGATGCGGGTATCATTTACCCGATTGCCCATAGTGAGTGGGTAAGTCCTGTGCAGGTTGT
Organism: Vaccinium myrtillus; assembly: GCA_016920895.1. NCBI lineage: Eukaryota > Viridiplantae > Streptophyta > Magnoliopsida > Ericales > Ericaceae > Vaccinium > Vaccinium myrtillus. The sequence continues at coordinate 47,995 of JADGMU010000296.1, read as the reverse complement.
GCCTAAGAAGGCAGGGGTGACAGTAGTGAGAAATGAGGAGGGTGAGTTAGTGCCGACCCGTGTTCAGACCGGGTGGCGTGTTTGCATAGACTACCTGAAGCTCAATGCGAGCACCCGGAAGGATCATTTTCCCCTCCCATTCATTGACCAGATTTTGGAGAGAGTCGCGGGCAGAGCGTTCTATTGCTTCCTGGATGGATACTCTGGCTACAATCGATTGAGGTAGCCATGGAGGACCAGAAAGACTACTTTTACGTGCCCGTATGGTACTTTTGCCTACCGTCGCATGCCATTTGGCTTGTGCAATGCTCACGGCACCTTTTCAAGGTGTATGATGGGAATTTTCAGCGACATGGTAGAGAAAATAGTAGAGGTTTTTATGGATGACTTTTCAGTTTTTGGGGATTCGTTTGACGGATGCCTCGAGAACTTAGGAAAAGTCTTGACTAGGTGCGAGGAGAAGCGCCTTGTGCTGAATTGGGAGAAGTGCCACTTCATGGTGACCCAAGGGATTGTGTTGGGACACATTGTCTCATCCAAGGGTATTGAGGTGGACAAGGCGAAGATAGACTTAATTGCCAATCTTCCCACTCCAAAGACTCGTTGGATATCCGATCATTTCTAGGTCACGCCGGTTTTTACCGGCGATTTATTAAGGATTTCAGCGCTATCTCCCGGCCTTTGTGTCATTTGTTGGCAAAGGACACACCCTTTGTGTGGTCCGATGCTTGTGAGGGGGCATTCCAGAAATTGAAGCGGAGTCTCACAACTCCGCCAATCGTTCAGTCCCCAGATTGGAGTTTGCCGTTTGAGCTTATGTGTGACGCGTCTGACTATGCAGTCGGCGCAGTTTTGGGTCAGAGGCGAGGGAAAGATCCCTATGTGATTTATTATGCGAGCAAGACATTGAATGAGGCACAATTGAATTACACCACCACTGAGAAGGAATTGTTAGCGGTGGTGTTTGCCTTAGATAAATTCCGGTCCTACTTGGTGGGGTCGCAGATTGTGGTTTATACCGATCATGCGGCCTTGAGGTATTTGATGACCAAGCAGGATGCGAAGGCTCGCCTTATCCGGTGGATTCTTTTGCTGCAAGAATTCCACCTCATTATTAAAGATAAGAAAGGGGTTGAGAATGTGGTAGCTGACCACCTGTCTCGTTTGGAGTTTGAGGACCCCACCTCTCATCTCCCCATTGTGGATACCTTTCCCGACGAGCAGTTGTTCGCTGCTAACACGTGCCCGTGGTTTGCAGATATCGCCAATTATTTGGTGACTGGGCAGATTCCACCCCATTGGTCTACTTCTGAAAAGCAGCGCTTTTTGAGAGAGGTTCGGCAGTATATTTTCGATGATCCATATGTGTTTAAATACTGTGCGGACCAGATAGTGCGCCGTTGTGTCCCCGAGGTTGATCAGAGGGGAATACTTGAGTTTGTCACTCGAGGCGTGTGGCGGTCATTTTTCCGCCAAGAAAACCACCGCCAAGGTATTACAAAGGCGGCTTCTTTTGGCCGAATTTATTTAAGGATGCCTATGCATTTTGCAAGTCTTGTGACCGATGTCAGAAATTAGGTAAAGTTGGCCCGAGAAATATGATGCCCCTCCACAATATTTATGTGTTGGAGGTTTTTGATTGTTGGGGCATTGATTTCATGGGCCCATTCCCTGTGTCACACGGTTTCGAGTACATCCTCCTGGCGGTGGATTACGTGTCAAAATGGGTAGAGGCGATTCCCACTAGGACTAGTGATTCAAAAGTGGTGCTAGAGTTTTTAAAGAGTCATGTGTTGTCGAGATTTGGCATGCCACGTGCCATTATCTCTGATCAGGGCACCCACTTTTGCAATCGGTCCTTTGAGGCTTTAATGAGGAAGTATGGCATCTCTCATAAGGTGTCTACGGCCTATCACCTCGGACCAATGGCCAGCCGAGCCGCCAATCGGGAGATTAAGGGGATTTTAGAGAAAACGGTGAACCCGAGTAGAAAGGATTGGTCCCGACGCGATCGATCGATGCGTTGTGGGCCTACCGCAGATCAAGCTTACAAGACCGTATTGGGTGCTTCACCCTATCGGCTTATTACTGTAAGGCCTCGCCACCGCCAAGAGAGATGGAGCATAAGGCCCATTGGGCCATTAAGACGGTGAATGCAAGTTTGCCGAGGCAGTGCCCATAGGAAGCTCCGAGCCAGTGTGAGCTTGAGGAAATTAGGAAAGACGCGTATGAGAGCACTAGCATTTACAAAGCTAAGGTTAAGGCGTACCACGATAGAAATATTCAGCGCAAAACCTTTAGTGTTGGGCAAAAAGTTTTATTATATAACTCGCGCATTCACCTATTTCCAGGGAAGTTGAGGTCTCGTTGGTATGGGCCGTACATAGTCCAACAGGTTTACCCGAACGGTTCAATAGATGTCTGTGACCCTAAGGATAATCATATTTTTAAAGTTAATGGGCAGCGTCTTAAACCATTTTTGGAAATCATTGACATAGGTGAACCTGAGGAGGACTTAGTTGATCCGGTTTACTCGGATATTCCGTAGTGTAGCCATTGGGCTATGTTTTACGGGTAGCTCACGCGTACCGTGCTCTTCATTGAGTGTGGACCCGACTCCTATCAATAGGGGTACCCATCATTGACTTGGGTATTTTTAGCTTCGCACGCCGCTATTAAAATAAGGATCGTGTGCCCAGCTCCGGTTAGTAAGGGCGTTTTGGGTATTTTCGTGTTTGTTTTAATTTTCAAAAAAAAAAAAAAAAAAAAAAAAGGTCCGGTATAGCCACCTAATTTCTATCCTTAACTTTGTGTATCTGGGTTTCGAGCAATCTTATTGCCGTGTCTCGGATAGTCATAAAAGACGATTGGCTCTGATTGCTTTAAGGAGAAACCTTGAGTAGTTTAACCTGTTGAGTCGTGACTTACCCGGGATTGTTTTGATGACCTTCTCTACACAAATTTAAGTGAGAAATTAGGGAGAAAAGTAGTACCCGTGTCTTTCACGTGACGAAAGTGGTGGTTTATTTTCTTTTTCTGTTTTTGCTTTTTGGTTTTTCTGTGTACGCCCGGATACCACGTGCCGGGCTGGACTGACGTGTTTTGCAGGTTGCATGGTGAGCGTACCTGAAATTCCTCGTATATCGGCCGAGGTCATGGTGGTTGGCTGCCACCCACAGGTCCAGTTTCTTCCCCTTGTTCTTTCAATTTTTATGTCTCCATGCTCTGGGGACATCGCATGATTCTAGTTGGGGGGAGGGTGTACTTTGTACTTATTTTTGATTTTTGCGTTGCTAGTTAGTTTTGGGGATACGGGTGTTAAGCGATGAGATCTAGCTGAATTAGTATGCCTGTTTAACTTGAATGCATGCATATATTTGGCTATCTAGTTGAGCATGATGCACTGTCAAGCATGTGAATGAGTGTCCTCACATTGATAATAGCGTATCCTGAATAGCATGCCCATGTTCTTTGTATTCTGTTCTGCAATCGCATAAAATAGTAGGCTTTTGTTTTGCAAGTAAGAGACTAGTTAGTTTTCATGCGTTTGTGAGGATAAATAACGTGCATAGGGGATGAAACAAGGCATTGTTGCATGATTAAACCACATATGAGTCCCCTTGACCCATCTTAAACCAGTCCGAGTCAGTTCCCGTGTCTAACCTAGGAAACCGGTGTTTTTGGTTGGATTCAAGTTGGGGGGAAAGTCAGTCTCCGTGCATCATAAGTGTCGTACTGTCGTGGAAATTTGATAAGCAATGTGCCTGTGAGGGAGTAGTAATTGAAGAAGTCTGATTGGGTGTCATGTTTTGGAAACCATAACCCATGAAACCATGAACCCCAGCCATTTATTTCAAAAAAAAAAAAAAAGCTTTTCGGTATCGATACAGCAAAAGTACTGTATCGATACCGGTTGTCCCTTTCGCGAACAGAACATACTGGTATCGATACAGGACTTCTCCTGTATCGATACCGAGACCCTTATACGCGAATTTTTAAGGGCTCAGCCGGTCATTCTTACCCATTCTTCATCTTCTTCCCCACCTTCTCTCTCTCTCTCTCTCTAACCCTAACCCACGAAAAACCTCCATAGCCACCACCTTCAAAACTCCATAACTCCACCAAATCTCACCCAAATTCCACCAAACTTCACCAAAACACTCCTCTTCTCCACCTCTACCACATATACCTCTCAAATCCTTTCCAAATCCCTTATCCTTCCAGATCTAAAAAAAAAAAACCCTAAAATTCCAAAAACCCAAATTTTCTAAACCTTTTTCAAAACATGGCACCTAAGAGGATTCCCGCTAGCGCTAAGGGAAAAGGGGCGGCCTCCTCTAGTGCCGCTCCAGAGCAAGCGGCCGGAGGAAGGAGGACCAAGGATCAAATTGCTCGGGATGAACGGGCCAAGTGGGAGGCTTCTATTGAACAAAGGGGCGTTAAGAACGAGCGCCACGTCATCCGAGACGGGTTTCTCGAGAATGACGAGACCATACGAGCCATTGTGCGGCAAGGTATGTCATTCTGGTTCAATCCAAACCCCGGATATAATTTAGAACTCGTGAGGGAATTCTATAAACACTTTCAAATACCAGCATCCGGGACTGCGTTCAGTTCCGAGACTCAGATAACCTCACGAGTTGGTAAAACCCCCATCATTATCACCCCTGATGCTATAGCTGCGAGTTTGCGCTATCATAGGCCGACTGATGTTAACTACCCATGCCCCGCTGAGGATTTTACCCCGCACATAGTGACGGGTCTTTTGTATGAGAGACGTGTAGATGCTGGGAATCCTCACCGGCCGGGCAAGTTTAGGGCGGCATATCGATTTGTGAACCAATTGGTTTGTTACAATCTGGATCCGAGGGCAACTGAAAATAAGCCCTCTATTGATACTGGGAATATGTTGACAGCCTTCATGGATCCAGATACTGTGTGTGACTGGGCATTATTCATTTACTCAAAGATTATCGACTTCCGTGATGCCCCAACACAGACCCGAATGCCATTCCCTTGCCTGATCACTGCCATTGCTAGAGACTCCGGATTGCAAGGGGCCAAGTGGTTCAACAACGATCCACTAGTCCCTGGGGCAATAGACATCACCATTCTTACCAAGAGCAGAGCCCAGACTCGAGGTGCTAGAGGAGGAACTTATTTGACTACACAACCACCCCCCAGCACAGCCAATACCACTTGGCTGCAGAAGATCTTTTGTCAAGGGGTCGCTACCATTCGAAGTCATCAGAAGCTTAAGAGAGAGGTGCGACAAAATGCAAGAATGCTGCAGCAGATGAATCACAGGGAAGAGTGGATGGTAAGGCGACTCGAGGGGTCGACTTCAGATCCATATGTTCCCCTTGAGTTCCCTGAGTTGGAGGTCAGCGATGATTTCGCAGATGGTGAACCGGAACCGGAGGAGGTTGAGTCGGATTGACTGAGGCACTCGTGGTTGCATGGGGCTGGCTGAGGGTAGGTAGTGATAGTTGGAGGTGTTATTTTATGTGGGGTTTCCTGTTATTTCATGTTGGATATTGTGTTATTTCATGTGGAACTTGTGTTTTTCGTTTTCATTTGGGGTTTGTAATATAACTCTTAGGAGGATGGTTTCATTTTTAATGGTTTGATTGTGGACTTGGTTTGGGTGGCGCCGATGGGCGCATTGACAGGTTTTAGACGTGACAGGTGCGGCCAGTCAGGGTAGTTAACCTTGAGCCTCTATAGGCCGTCACCTGATTTTGCAGTTTCCTATCTTTGTTCTAACCAAGGTCAATATAATCCAAAAAGTCCTTAGTCGATCGTGTGCACGTATTCTATCTCTCACTTATGCATGATTAATAATGATGTTGATTATTTTGTGAAATCCTGTTTGGACATATTGTGCGGTTATTTCTTGTTAAGCGTTGATTTTGATTGGCACGTGGAAACCAGTTGTTCGGTCCCACGCATCTCGCCAAGCGCTTATATGGGATGTTGAGTGTTCTCGTGAGTTGTGTGACGCGATTATCTTTGTGGGGATTTTTATTCATGCATGTGGAGCTATGCTGACCATGTTTAATTCTCTGTCAAAGCATGCATGCATGAGAGTTACAGGCGTATTAGGAGGTGATTATTTGTCGCTTTGGTTGATTGTTTCTACAGGTGTCATAACCCCCGTACCCCCATTTATGTTTTCTAGCTTCTTTTTATCAGTTGTTTTTCGTTCGTTCCTAGGGACTAGCAACGTTCAAGTTGGGGGGTGTGATAGGCGCGCAATATCTCAAGATATAAGCGCCTAAGTAGGGCAAATTAGCGCATTAGAGGCGCGTTTTATTTCATTTTCCACTTGATTCGGTGTTTGTCTTGTTTTTGGTGTTTGGTGTTTATTTTGTAGGAAACGGGCCAAAAGGAGCACGGGAAGAAGACACAAGGCATCGGGCATGTGGGGAACCGGTGGGACCCGAGCAAGGACGACCAAAAAGCTGAAAAGTCAACTTAGAGGCTCGGTATCGATACAGGGAATGTCCTGTATCGATACCCAAGCACCAACCAGAAGACAGAACGTCTGGGTATCGATACAGGACTTCTCCTGTATCGATACCGAGACCCTTATTTCGCCCGTTTGACTTTGCCACGTGTGTTGACTTCGGGGACATATTTATACCTCGTTTTTACTCCGAATTAGGGTTCGAACTTGGCTAGATTTCTCTTAACTTTTCGCAGCCGACTTACTTTTTGGAGATTCAACTTTCCGATTATTTTTGCATCGAAGTTTTGGAGTTTTTCCGCTGTTTCTCGCTTTGCCTCGGTAACATCTCTGTTTATTTACTTTAATCTCAGTTCGCGGGGGTTTGTCCGCGTTCTGAGGCTCGAATCCTTGTTTGAATTCGTATTCAAGTTATTAGCATGTTTAATTTCAGATTTATGCTATTTGTTTTAGATAATATGTGTGAGTAGTTTCTCAAGTATGGTCACGGGGTGATTAACACGCCGTGGCCAGGGCTGGGTATATTCTTGCTCCGGTTTTCACGATTAAGAATGGAAAAAGCAATTTTAGGTTATGAAAGAACATTTGTTAGACGAATCCGGGCATTGTCGGAGCCCATGTAACGCGGGGAACGGGGGACCAAAACTTGTTCTTCGCTGTACATGGGTAAACGGCGACCGCGATGATTCGCATCTTTCGGGGTATCTTTCTCTCTCTAAAGTCAAACGTTTTGGAACAACGAATGGAGCATGAAATATCCGGACCTGGTCACCGGGTTATGAACCCCACGACCGTACTTCCTTTTAAATAATTTAATCGAAATCAACTTTTCTCTTAATTTAGTTAATTCACCAAACCAAATCACAAAGGGTGGCCACCTAAGAGCCGTGTTAAACATTAGCATCCCGAGTTTTTAGTCAGCACTTTCCACCTTCTCTGTGGATTCGATTCCGGTCTTACCGGGTATTGTGCTACACTGATATCCGCCCTGCGCTTGGGGCAACCCAGTAATTTAGGTATAGGATTTCGGTCAAGCAACTCCCACCGCCTCCGCCTCTTCAAATCCCGCAGCCACCACAACATGCGATATGAATTCCCCAAACACGACATTTACCTTACTCCCGTCCATTGCTCAAACAAACACAACTTTTACCTTACTCCCGTCCAATGCTCAAGCACAAACCTAGAAAGCACAGAAAAAGAAACACAAGCAAGCTCGACCAAGGAATGGGAAACAAAACAGAAGGAAACATTTTTGGAAAAACACAAAAACAATTTTAGAAAACAAAAAATAAAAAGCATTTTAGCAAAAAAAAAAAAAAACACCAAGGGTTTAGAAAACGGGATGGCTGAGAGTGTGCACAGAAGGAAAACAGCTGCAGAGGTACAGGCCGGAGGCGTAGCTGTTGATTGTGGTAGATCCAAAACATAGATCTAAAACCCAACGCGGCAAAGGTATGGGCTGGAAGATATGTGTTGATTGGGGAACAGAAGAACCCAGGAATGGCTGAAGACAAGGCGGCCCGTAAAAAGGGTTGAGCCGCCAAAGCTGCAAACGCCAAAATGGAGGGATCCAAGGAATAGTTGATGAAAGGGACGACCGACAACACCAAAACGGCCGCGAAAGTTAGCCGACGAGACCCAGATCCACCGCAACAGAGACCAAACGAGTTTGCATGGCTGGGCCAGCAGGCGGAAGTGAGGGATCGCACGGCCAACGAAGCTTATTTGAACAAAACAAGAGAGGAGGAGGGCTGGCGGCAGCGCGGCGGCGCCCCCAATCGGAAACCCTAAGAGCTTTTGGGGTTTTTTTAAAGAGAAGCCAAAGAAAGTTTTTTCGCAGAGAGAGAGAGAGAGAGAGAGTGCATTGAGCTTTTACTCCTCTACATATACATTATACACTACTCCAAAAATAGTCTTTACCAACGGTAATAACCATTGGCAGTAATGAAATCGTTGCAAAAGGTAATTTTAAAAGAGGGAGTAAAACCGCTGTTAAAGATAAATATTAACGGCGATAAAGTAAAAAACCAACGGTAATAATATAGTGATATATAAAATAATTATTATTTTCTTAATGAAACACAAAACTACATGAAGTTTTGTGTTTCATTAAGAAAATAATTATATAAACGCTAGCAACGATAGCGATATAATATAAATATTATTTTCTTAACAAAACGTAAAACTTCTTTTACTTGAGTGGTTAAATCTTAAATGCTTGGGTACTAATCAAAGGGTTATGGATTCAAATCTCAGCCTTATATTTTTTTTCCCGAAAACACCTTCAATAGTATGGAACTTTATAGGCGGTTATTTACCACTGTGTTTACTTTTCCGACAGTTGCTTTGACGTCGGTATTATTTCTACCATTATTACTACCAGAAATAACTTCGGTTAATTGTTCTAGGGTCCAGAAGTGGGTACTTATTGGGCTATTTAGTCCATGTTAAAGTTTTACAAGGTCTAAGGTCCATGAATATTTTTTATTTTTTATTTTATAGAATTTATGCACTTTCAAAGGGTACCCTAGGGTTTAGGTTTTAGGGTGCACTTTCCTATTATAGGGTTTTAGTGGTTTAGACACTTTCATTGGGCACCCTACGGTTTTAGGCACTTTCATAGGATACCCTAGGGTTTAGGTTTTAGGGTGCACTTTCCTATTATAGGGTTTTAGTGGTTTAGACACTTTCATAGGATACCCTAGAATTTTAGGCACTTTCATAGGGTACAAACTTTTTTTTGGTAAGGTAAAAAAAAAATAAAAAATGCCAGCGTTAGGACTGGATAGGTTATAAACTTGTTTTGTAGATTAATGGGATTACAAATTCTTTGCCTAGGACTTTTGAACAAGTCGCCCAAATAACTTTGTCCTGCGGTTTTTGGACTACTATATTTGCGGCTATTTAATGCCTGTTAGAGCCAAAATTTGGCTTAGCGATTTTTGTTGTCTGACATGCAGATAGAGTACTCCACATTTGTTAGAAAGAATTGCCGTTAACACCACATAGTTATCACCTTGAAACCCCATTGTGCCTGAATGGCTATATCAGAGCCAGAGTTAAGATCTCACCGCATGCTAGGAAAGTAGTAATGATTAAGAATATTTTAAGTTTCACCAAGCGAGTTTAGAAAATTGAAGCCAATTATTGGACAAGAAAATCAAATAATTGGACAAGAAAATCAAATACTTATTGAACCAACCATGCACTTAGTTTTGTATCTTGGAAAAGTAGCACTAGCTAGCCCATGCAAAAGGGCGGAGCGCAATTTACGTGCCTCGACCAGTACCCTATACGCTATTCTAACATTTGTCTATTAAATATTTATTTGCAATATTTTGTTGATTATTATTCTTATTTACGCATTAATTTTCTAGCAGAAATTTCCTAATTACCTTATAATTTACCTAACAATCCGGACACCTAATTATGAAAAAGAGAATAGATTCAGTCAAGCTCCATCTTAATAATCTTATGTCACATGGCCAAATTCCTTTGGTGTTAACTCCTGCTAATAAAAAAACCTCACTTTAGTATCATTGATCAAATAATGTGTGGTAGGTTTACATATTTATATAATGGAGAATCAGAAGAATATCAACCAAATCCTACAATCTAGGGCTCTGCCTTTGACGAAGGGGCAAAAGCTGAGTGACACCAATTGACTACTCGATTCCAGCGATCAGAAAATCCTAATATGATTTCCAGGGAAATATAATACTTTTTTTTGGTAACCGGGATTTTATTTTATGTACTTCGAAAAACATTTTAAACAAAATATGAAAACCTTAAATTATTGTTTCCTTCTGTCACCTCTTTCCTCCTCTCTCTTTTAATATTGGTTATTATTGTGAGGAGAATTGATAAATGGGCAATTATTTTCCCTAGGTCCATTGTATGTTGAATGGTTGATTTTTTTCAATCAATTAATCAATATAGGTGGCGGGTGCATGCCATGCTTATGCATCCACCCTGAGTGTAACGACCAGGCCCGACCCTGTATTTCGCGAGGCCCCAACCCTATCCTCAATTTGAGGCCCTTTAACCCTTCGCCTAACCAGACATCTCAAAATGTTAACCTCAAATTATATAGTAGCTCGTGGCATTTCGTTATATATTCTATACATAATTCATATGTTCCCGATGTGGGACTGGGAGTGTAGGATGGGCTCTCACACTGAGTCCGTTGATTCAATCTAAACTGTTCATTTGTTCCATCCCATTCACCAAGTGACCTTAGAATAAATTCAAGTTGATTCAATATTAATAGTTATATGAAAAAATGATCCAATATTTTTCTTCATGTCTTCCCTAACTCTATGGTTGTGAGATAGTTGAAACTCCCTCCTTAGGGAAAAAAGATCTCCCACTCTCCCCATCATTTTTGAACTACGGAGACCTAGATCTACTTTAGCTCTTGAATCTGGAGAACATTTTTTTGAGCTCTGCAACGGTGACGCTAAAGGCATCCACTTTGTTCACTTCACATTTCCAAAAAAAATTTCAAAAAGATTCTTTCCCCATCTCTCATCTCTCCAATCATTAATCATATTTCTCTCTCTACTCACACCCCTCTATCTAATCATTATTCTTATTTCTCTCTCCATCTCTCTCCAATTATTACACATCTTTCTAATTATTACTTTTTCTAAAAACTCATCCAAACACTATCTCAAAAATATTTCTCAAAATATTCTTCTCAAAACTCTCAACCAAACACAGCCATCAAGATTCAGATCCTGTGGCTATCCTGCACTCACCTCCACGAATAAAAGTGATGGATCTGACATCGGGGCTGGACTACATTTCTTGTTTTGTGGTGTGGTTGCAATGGATGATCTCCCCTAAGAAAAAAGAAACTCCTAGAAAGCACATGCATAACATAACCATATCCTACCCAATTCCTAAACAGATCTCTAAAACTCCAATCCATTTGGAGCGAAGATCGGATCGAATTTGAACGAATCAGAGGAAATTGCCATCCCTAGTGGGATAGGCTCTGACAATCTCCCCACCATGTGATGCAACCTCCCCGTCATTATATATTTCATACATAAGTCATATCTCTCTGATGTGGGACTGGGAGTGTGGGACGGGCTCTCACAATCTCCCCACCATGTGATGCAACCTCCTCGTTGCATTAGCCCAGCAACCTTTCCCTGGTGGCCATGGTGTAGCACTTAGTTCTGCATATATTTCATACATAAGTCATTATATATTTCATACATAAGTCATATCTCTCTGATGTGGGACTGGGAGTGTGGGATGGGCTCTCACAATCTCCCCATCATGTGATGCAACCTCCTTGTTGCATTGGCCCAACAACCTTTTCTTGGTGGCCATGGTGGTGTACCACTTAGTTCTGCATATATAGCACTTTGCTCTTATTCCAGGATTCAAGAGGTGGCCCCCACCATATATACCGGGTTTGTACTCTGATACGAACTGTAACAATCCACCCCATCTAACCTTCTAACTCCGTTGCTCGCGACTCAAAAGATTAACCTTGAGTTATACAATAGCTCGTGGCGTTTTGTTATATATTCTATACATGAGTCATATGTTCCCGATGTGGGACTGGGAGTGTTGGAGGGGCTCTCACACTTAGTCATGTTGATTCAATTTGAACCGTTCATTTGTCCCGTTCCATTCACGAAGTTACCTTGTAATAAATTCAAGTTGGTCCAATATTAGGAGTTATATGAAAAAAAATGACCCAATATTTTTCTTCACGTCTTCCCTCCCCATTCTCTTCTCTTTTCTTTCCTAACTCCATGGTTGCGAGATGGTTGAGACTATCTCCTTAGGGAAAAAAGATCTCTCACTCTCCCCGTCATTTTTGGACTATGGAGACCTAGATCTGCATTCCTGGATCTGGTTTTTAGCTCTTGCATCTAGACGACATTTTTTTTAGCTCTCCAACGGTGACGGTAAAGGCATCGAGATGCAGATCTAGCAGCTATCCTCCACCCACCTCCACGAGTAAGAGTGATGGGGTACGACATCGAGGCTGAACGACTTTTCTTGTTTTGTTGGTGTGGTTGTAATGGATGATCTCCCTTGCAAAAAAGAAAAGAAAAAAAGAAACTCCTAGAAAGCACATGCATCAAATGACAACATACCAGGTGAACCACCAAATCAGCACTTGCCTGTTTTTTCAGCACGATTCGTCTTTACAACATTATTTAATTTCAAAGAACTAGTATTAAGTACATGCCAAATACATAATACTTTTAGCTCAAGTTTAATTATGTGTTGGCACGTTCCCCTGATTTGTACATTAAAGACTAGTTTAAGACCACACATGCAACTTGCAAAAGAGGACTTAAAAATAAATAATGATGCTTTGCTGCTTGATTATTCTTCGTGCTAGTGCGTGTTTGTTGGTTTGGGTGAAATCTCCACAGCAGACTCTGGGATATATATCTTCACGGATCAACCTAATCTCAACTCTATTTATACTTTTGTGGGTCCCACTTGTACAAAAAAGTACACTTATACGTTAAAGTACACTTAAAGTTGTACTTTAAAGTACAAGTATACTTTAAAATTGTACTTTTTTGTACTTTTAACGGGTGAAGAGTTAGGCATTTAACGTCTAGATAACATTTTAAGGCATTTTTATAATTTATCATATCTTTTTTGGGTGAAGATTTAGAAAAATATTATTAAATAAAAAAATCACCGGCCAAAAAACCGGGTTCACACAAAACCGCCGGCCCTAAAACTACCGGCCACAAAATACCTACAAAGAAAAACAAAAAAAGGACAGCAAATAAGGATGCCGGAGCTGTCACCCGCCGTCGTCGCCATCATTAGGAGCCAGGATTTGGAAACCCCAGATCTGGCTTTCCCTGATCCAAAAATCGGGCGTGGTCACCCATACCAGAACGGAGAGGAACGTCCGCCACGGGGAGTCTCCGAACGCCAAAGAAGCTCAGCCATAGAGGAGATCGGGGAGTCCGAAGGAAGCTGAGTTAAGCGGGTAGAAGGGGAATAATCCCGATAGTTATTTCGAAAACCAATTGTGGGATAACTTGGACATATGTACAGTTAGTCCTATTGTAAGCGCTTGATCCACGAATCAGATGAGGCCTCGTCATGAATAATGAAGGAGTTCCATTCTGATCATACCCTGAGATCATACCCTGAGATTAAGCAACCCTAATATATAATCTCCGCTAATCATTCTCTCCTCCTAACAGTTGCGTTCACTCAAAAAACAGTCAATAAACAAGACCCCAAAAAATAAATAAAAGAAGTAGGTGAATTTCGGTGGACAAGCAATAGCCTAATAAAACAAACTACTTATAAAAGAAAAGAGGAAGCATAAGATGATGAAATCATCTGTCATATGCCTTTTTTTATTTTTTTATTATATTTGAGCTTTGATTGCATGTGTCGGACCGCTTTTTCACCAACTCTCCTAAAACCAATTGGTGTTAGGAAGGGCTTCAATTAAGTATTTTATGGCATTCGACATCGCACCCGCAAGTCTGTTTTTAGAGCGGTCGCAGGGAGTGACATTGTGTATCCAAATCCATGGGGGCACTCCGGGCCCAACAATCCCTCCCTCACGATGACGCTCCCGCGACTCGAACCCATGACCTCCTGGCTCTGATACCACTTGTCGGACCGCTTTTCCACCAACTCTCCTAAAACCAATTGGTGTTAGGAAGGGCTTCAATTAAGTCTTTTATGACATTCGACATCGCACCCACAAGTCTGTTTTTAGCGCGGTCGCAGGGAGTGACATTGTGTATCCAAATCCATGGGGCACTCCGGGCCCAACAACATGCTAGAAAGAAACATTAAAGAGGTGAATAATGTAATGGAAGGTCAAGAACATGTGGCCAGCTATTATATGGAAAGGATAAAAGAAGTTGAGAAAAATGGTGTCATTTCTTAGCTCATAAGTAGTTTAGTGGAGGAGTCAGTGAAGTTTTTTATTTAATAGCTCTGTGATGCAAGCAATTAAGGTTGTGGTTTGCAGCATAGAGATATGAATCTTTGTTGCTCAGATAGTGAGTGAGAGAGAATTCTTTCTGAAAAAAGGAAAACGGAGATCTGGTGTGCGGTATCTGAGTCGTCAGATGTGTTTTTAATAGTTTTGATTTCGTCTCGGCACTTTGTAGATCCGAGCAGTCCATTGTCAAGATGAAATCTGAACTGTTGATTGTCGAAATTAATGGCTCGGATGCACACACTAAGGCCGTACATCTGGGTCCCTGCAAAAGTAGACATGTTAAGTATTTAATCTAATTAAAAGGAAAATTAGGTAGACATGGTCCACCAGAGGGAAAAAGACAATACTAATAAGTAGTTACCAGTTACCACGACTCTTCAATAGAGCTCGAGCATTATTTCCTCTAATTTCCAAATACCCCACAATGAAAATAACATTTTGTTGTAGCTGGATTGCGATAAACTCATGACATCATAAGCCCCAACTACATACATCTCCCCTAATCTTTTTTGAGAAAACAGAAATTTCAATGCAAAACACTGAAAACCAGCTGTAGCGAAAATCGGTCATCAAATCTAACGTTATAAGAGCATCTCCAGTGCATACTCCATACCTCCAAATCTCTGCCCGTTTCTCCATTTTGGAGGAAATTTGCCCTCCAACCAATCCTTCATTTTTGCCTCCATTTTTGGAGGATTGGTTTTCATCCTCCATATTTGAAAGATTGAAAAAAGTTTTGGAGAATCCTCCAAACCTACTTTTTGAATAGAAAATGCAAAAGTATTAGATTTTGAGCAAGAGTGTATAATGATTGGGGAGAAAATGAGAGAATATTTGAAATAGAGGGTGAATATAGAGATATGAAGGATTGTGATTGGAGTATGTATGAATAGTAAAATCCTCTAAATTCACTTTTTTATAAAATAATACTCTAAATCTTTCAAAATAGAGTATATCAAAAAGTGAATTTAGAGGATTTTACTAAAATGGAGATATGAAGGATTGTGATTGGAGTATGTATGAAGAATTGTAATTGGAGTATGCATATCAAGGAATCGGCTCTATATCAAAATCACAGCAGCCTTTTGTGTGAAACCAATTTCTTAGACAATACTGTATGTCAAACAGGATATAAGGGAAAATAAAAAAAAAAACTCACTAAAACCCCGTTTCACTAAATGAATTCTTGAGCCTTATGTCTTTTCACAGTTTACGAGATAGACCATATTCAGCTTACATAAAGTCAAAAGTCAAAAAGTCAAGCTTAGTGGAACATGCCTAAATTAACGTGGAATGACCAAAAATTTCATTAATCACAACCTTTTTGCTTTTGTAAATGGGCTGTTGCATGGAAGGCAACACAGTGATTGTGATGTAAAACTGAAAATGACATGCTCTCCAAATACACTAGTATTAATGTTTATGCATTCAAGACAACTCTATTGTGTTTCATCTATATTTTCTAATCAGGTTATGATGTCATCATCTCAAATCAAATTATTAAAATTTGGGATCCCTTGTTGACAACATTTCTTGTAATGAGCAATAATGTTGTGTAATAAAATTACATTTCGTCTTTTTGTCCAGGTTATTTGTTCACCTTCGGCCTTGGTTATTGGCTTATTGCCGCAATAACCAGTTTTAGAGGGACGGCGCAGCCCCCCCTATAGGTCTAAAAATACATATACTGACAAAGGATCCAAATGTAATAACAAAAAACAAGAAAATATAATTAATGCTTATTCAACAAAAGTTGCGTTTCCTCAACAACAACAAAAAAAAAAAAATTTTTGGTCTTAGTTGGACTGTTGAAGTTGTTTTTTTCCCTTATCCTGGTGATAATGGGCCAGGCCCAAAAGTAACTTAATGGTCCTGCAGATGAATGACACAAAGGCTTTTCCAAGATCCAACGATAAAAGCGAGCCCACTACTTCCGGAAGCGGTGGCTTGTAGTGAGGCATAGGATTGTTGTGAGCCCCATCCAGCCGTCCATCTTGGCACCGACGGTTTGGATTTAATATAAACTTCTAATGATCCAATCCATTTATTGTTTGAATTAAAATCCGAGCGTTAATTACTGAGATAGACGGCCGGATAGGTTCACTACAACCTTGTAGTGAGGGGCTCACCCCGTATCCCACTACTACTCTCTCATTCATGAAAAAACTGATTAATAAATCCAAAAGCAGAAATCACAACAAAGCTGAATTGAAAGTTGAAACTCTACACAAATACAACTATACAGAGACAGGCAGAAAGAAACAAAATGAAATACAACCGTTACAAAATCCAGGACAATGTTGTCATTTGTGAAGCTCAATGAGGATTGTTTCTCATGAATAACAGGGGCTATGAAAAAGGGTTATCCATATGATCAACGATGCTCTTCAATCCTGATTTATAACTAGGATGGAGTAATCTCACCCCAAGCTCTTCCTTTATACGCGCATTGGAGACTCGCTTCTCTCCTCGGCAAATGCTTTCCGTTGTGAATGACTCTGTCATATAGGGAGAGACACTTTGCTTCATATGTCCAGGCCATTTTCTGTTAACCAAGTCCCATGCATGTGAGAATACCTCTATGCGTGGGGCAGGATCATCATCCACCACGTTATAGATTCTTCTGCAACATGAAAATCAAATTATTCAAGAAAACAGAGCGATAAAAAGAAAGGTCGGATATATATGGCGCTCTTATTAGCTCATTCTGTCATTTAAATTGAATGATACTTGAGCAACTATAAAAGCAATCTTTTTCATTAGAGCAAGAGGCTTGTTTCTCTCTGTGTGTTCATTTGTCGACACTCAAAACCTGCGTGTTTATTTGGATGTTTATGCAACTGACAAACATTTCATTGTGATAATTAGTAACTTAGGAAATAAAGCTATGATAAGATAGGAGGCCAACCACCATCAGAAGTACTTCCATAAAAATAAAAAATAAAAAAGAAGAAAACAAACTAGTACTTGTTATCCATTTTTTTTTTAATTAAGTGTTATAGCGAATTGTCCATGTTGATAGAAACTACTTGTTTCTTCTTCCTTAACCGTGTATGGGTTCTTGTGTTGCAGAATCTTTGGATTCCATGTCTTAAAAGTTAAAACTTATCATCTTAGCAGATTTCTCAGAAATTGAGCTGAAAGGGAGTAATTAAACTTAGTGGCTGCCTGGCTGGTGCTTAGGTTCATATATGAACTTACCCTGAGGAAGGGTTACAAATACTGGCCCTTAGTGCTTGACAAATGTCAACTACATGAACTCTGGAAGTGTATTGCCTGGATGCCCTCATTCTCTGAAGCTCCGATAAAGGCTCCTGCTTGAATATGGTATCCACGGCACTGCAATACAAACAGTTACGTAAGAGAGTCATCCTTCAAATGGAATAAATCTAGACCTGCGATAGGCTCCATCACACCAGAGGCTGTAGGATGAGAAAAATTTCCTATTACCAAAAATAATGGAAAAAAGAAGCAAGTAAAGCTAAACTTCGCTCTGTATACAACTCCTCATGCCCATGATTCGTCCAAAAGGACGAACACACCAAGAAAAGGGGGAAAAGAAAGCTTTTCGCGTAAGTCAGGATATGAAAGTAGTTTTTCATTGGTTCAGGCCAGGGCCTTCAGGCTCAAAACAACCACCTTCTGCCAGGGCCATAGATACCTCCAAGTCGAAATATTTGTGTTGAGATCCCAAGATCATGGCCCAATTTTAACCATCCTTCTTCAGCAGCTAACCTCGCTTTAGCCTTCTCATTTGCAGGGTGTACTGGATAACTGATACAAGCTCACCCAAAATCTATTAGTGATAATTGATGCAAGCTTGTCATACAGAAACTCAAATGGAGTGCTTGATTGACCAACACTTACTCTTCATCCACCCACATACCACCACAATTACCATATACACCTGCAAGTGGAATTAGAAATTTAAAACTATGCAAAGTAACATTGAGGTACTTGTTGACTGGATACAATAAATAATAGAGCAATGCTGCAAAAACTAAATAGTTCACAAACTAGGACACTAAATGTAACAAAGTCGAATAAAGAAAAAATGTACCTAAGTTTTTTGGTAATGTCTTCTTCTATAATGTCATAGGGTTGCATGGCACTACCACATTAGTGCATATGCAATACATGGGTAGGTTCATCCACTAAAAAACTGCCATATTCACATTTAGTAAATTAGTTGGTAACCTAGTTAGTGCCTCTAGAATTTCCATGAATAATCCAAAGAACGCTTGACCGAAGGAATGAGGCACAAGGTGAATTGGTTGCCCCAACGAAAAACGAACCGAACCTATGCAGAAAAGGCATTTTCGGGGTCCTTAACACATGTTATTTAAAAGTTAGTCATAACATTCACCTTTGACATGATAGTAGATACAAATATATTAGTTCAGGGAATATAATTTACTAATTTAGAAACCCGAGGGAAAAGAATACAGGTCTGAAGAAAAGAAACGAACATTCCATATAAGAGCAAGGAAAAGTTCAGATGCTGCTTTGTTGATCTTCGTATGTGGTTGTAGAAGGCAACACTATAAATGTTCACATCAACTCAAAGAATTATGATGGATAATAAACATGATGTTTTTCTCAATCAAGGAACGATACGCAAAAGTTGACACCCTGATTCCAACCGGTGAAGTGGATCTCAAGTGCAGAAAACAAGAGAAGAGTGAATCAACAAAATCAAGAGATCGATGGAACAGTGATGAAACAGGCAGAATATTAAGGGAGCTATGCTACTATGCATTATCAAACCCTTCTAACTTTGCTGTTAGGTTGACTTCGACTTTCAAAAAAAGTAAGTCGATAAGTACTCTATTAAAACAGAAAGCCATGAAACATTTATTTATCATCACTGTCACTCTGTAAAGAATTTACGATGACATCTTTTGTGCTAATGTGAAAATGACGGACTTGTTCCATTTTCTATCAGCAGTGGATCTGCGGAAGGAATAACTAATATTTGATTTGAAACAGGGTAGCTCACTTAGCAATGAAACACAGTGGATACGACAATATTTGAACACACGTCAATATACAAGTATGCCTGATTATACCTTCCCATGTGCATTTATTTTTGTCTCGCTTTCAGTGTTTGCTTCAGTAGTTTCCAACAATTAACACCATGATAGTTCAATATAGCAAGTTAGCAATCATAAAATCCTATAAAAGAAAAACCATAACCAAGACATACTAGTTGATGACAAGTAACAGAGCCACTTGAGGTTTCCTTCCATTAGCATACTCTTCAGAAGTTTCTCATGTTGCAGCATCTGCAGAACATGCAAGAGCATAAGGAACCAACGTGGAGAGAAATAACCGCCAAAAAAAAAATATATATCCGAATTGAGTTAAAAGTTTCCAACTTCTAAGAGCACAATCGTTTGTACCGGGTCACCAATTCCAACAAGGGGAGGCACGGAGACTACGAGGTGCGTGTGATGGTTCAAAATATTAAGGACTTCTGGTCTGAAAAGAAATACACAAAAAGTATCTTCTAATTTGAACCGAATTTGATATAGCATGGCATGGAGGATCACATGGAGGATCACAAAAAAAAGCACAGAAACTCACTCTGGTTCATTTGCATTGAAAAGGTAAACATCAAATCCCATTTCCTCCTCTAGTTTCTTCTTCTTCACAAGGCTAGTGCAACTCCCTGATACACCCCTAATGAATATGAATTCCATGCGCCTACTTAGTTAAATTCAAAAGGAAAAAAAGTACAAGAAACCAAAGTGTAAAAATAAATCATTAGAGCATCCTTAGCAGAAACTCAAAATTTCTGATAAAACAAGGTGTACTTTGCTACCTCACTAGCCAGTAGTCACTATGTAATTTAAAGAATGAGTTTTTGTAGCGCACTCTAGCAGACTCTTTAAATTCTATTGCCAAAGTGTACTTTGCTGCCTTAATTATGTCCTCCAACAGATTCTTCAAATATCAAATCCCCTTTTGTTGTAGGATTCGGCATTTGAGGATACTACTCATATGTCAGATATGAAGAGAGAAGAAGAAGTTGAAGGGTGAGTAATGTTTGAAGAATCTAAAGCACTTCAAACATTGCAAAATCTTCAAACATTTTGATACTTCTGATGTCTGAAGAATCTGAAAAAGAGGATCTCATTTCTGATATTTTAGACACACTAGTGCATAAAACATCACAATAATATCATATCACCGTAACCCAATACTCTCATTTCAAGAATAAGTTTAAAAATAGATAATATTCATGCTTAAAATCCAACCATATCCACATAACACAAAAAGTAGTACTTATTTCCTAATTTCGGTATTTTTAGACTATTTGTCAAATCAATTGATGTAATGTGAAGAGAAGAATAACTTGTTGATTTGACAATTTTTAATCCAACAAAACAGAAAATACCAAAAATCCGTAGTGGAAATTCAGCCAAAATATGAGTTCTTGTTAATTGAGAGATTAGGTACCATTCATGGCTCTGCAAACCAAGTGCGAAAAATCTGCCCACAAAACCCATTCCCATGACAAACATCCGATTTGCAGGCTCCGACGATTCAGATTTCTCGTTTTCTTGACTTGCAATACCAGCTCTTAAACGGCAAGGGAAGTACGACGTTGTTAGGGTTCTTCGACGGACAAGATATCTCGAATTGAGGCCGAAAATGGGTTTAGCCGGCGCTAATCGGGCCGAAATGGAACAGACCTCCATCCCCATCGTACGATATCCCAGATTGCACGAACATGTTCGCATGTCCGGTTACAGTCGAGTCGTTATTCTTTTTTTTTTTTTTTTTTTGTCATTGGTTAATCCAAATCTACTATATCCTAAGGGATTTGAGGAGGGGGATGGGTGCTTACGGGAATCGAACATTGTTCATGTGCATTAGAGTATAAGGCCTCCTTTGGGTAAAAAAACCATTGTGGTTTATTTTTCGTCTTTATTCACAAAACTTTAAGTTTGACTAATAATTTTATACTTTTTAGATGTCTCTCGTAGAGAGGAGCCAAGAAACCACAACAAATCGACCGAAAACTAACAAATGCAACAAAAAATTGAATAAGGACAAAACCAAAAAAACCAAAAAACCACCAAAAAATCAGTTTTTTCAATTCACCCAAAGGAGGCCTAAGGGAGGCACCAACTGCACTCCACTCCACTTGCAGTCGAGTCGTTATTCCAGCCGACGGATTTTGGAGGGATAACGAGTGAATAAACGAATTAAAATTAAAGGGGGTGTTAATATCAAAACCGTTTGACATTATCATTTTCCAAATTAAATACTCCCTCTGTCCCAAAAATATAGTTCCTTTTGAAAGTTTGTGCCACTTTTCAATGTAATATTTCTCACAATCTATAATGTTTTAAGTGATTTTAAAAACTTGTATTTTAGATTTAATTGAGATCTATCAAACAAAATTTATATTGCATATGAATTATATTACCGACTGAAAGATATAATTGATTTTTTATCCGGTTAGAATGGAACGAGGGACAATATTTTGGGACGGAGGGAGTAACTAGAAGTTGCCCCATCATCTTTATGAATAGTCATTTTAGTCATTTCGTCCGCTCCGTAGAAAAAGAATATACGGGTCTTTACAACATCGTTTGACTTCTTTTTGCGGGAAGGATTTGTATATCTTGTACTCCCTACGTCCCTTTTTAAAATGTCTCATTTGAAAAACTTGTATTTTTGTGAACGTTAAAAAATGTGATTCCGTAGAATGTTTTAAATTTTTTTTTACACCAAATTATAAAGACAATGAGCACTTTAATTTGGTATAAGACAAATTCAAAAATTATATAGAGAAATTTATTTTTTAAGAGTTTGAAATTGCACGTATTCTTATAGAGAATAATTAAAAAGGGACAAATGAAGTAACTATTTAGTGAATCTTGGAATGGATATAACAAAAGGTACTAAATCTTAGAATTGGGACATCATTTTTGACATTTTTTTGGGATACAATGAGCCGTCTGCCTTTCTTTCTGTTAGTTGCCTTGACAATATTTCACCTTGTTTCTGCACTAGCACCTTCTAGGGTTAAAACTACCAGTCAAGTTCTGAATAAGCCGTCGCCACTGCGAGTTCGTTATGAATCTAACAATACTGATACTGGCATAATTGACCTTTCTAGGGTTAAAATTACAAGTCGTGTTCCGAATAAGCCGTCACCACTGCGAGTTCGTTGTCAATCAAAAGATACTGATATTGGCATGCACACGCTCTATGAAGGTGAAGAACTCGTGTGGAATTTCCGCAAAGAGCTGTGGTCCACTCTCTACTTTTGTCATTTTTACTGGAATTCTAAAGACAGAAGCTGTGCTGTTTTTGATAGAAGAATATATACATACCATTGCAAAACTGAATGGAGAGTGACTGAGTGCTATTGGGAGGCAAGGCCAGATGGTTTCTACATTGATGATGGTGATAAGTGGACCAAAATTAACGATTGGAACTGATGATCCTCTCTTGTTGTGGAAGGGTAGATCGTCTTATGCAAGATTTATAAATAAAGTTAATTCATAATGATATTATCTAGCATCTGTTAAAGAATGTATATTTCAAGTTTCAACTAATTAAAGTGGTACATATAAATAAACCAATCATGTTTTTGCCCATTCTGTAGAAGTTAACAAGAATTCACCACCATTGTATGATTATTAAGGGTCTGAAATTGAACGATCATTATCACAGATAATCCAAGATGTACATTTCAGTTGAACACATATCATTTCAGTTGATGAATATCAAAAGTTGGGGCCGGAGATTTATGGTGATGGTTCATGGTTGTGGATGACATCTTGCCAAGATCAGAACTTGAAAAGACAACACAATTTTCCCTTACACCATGAGCTACCATTTTATGGTCCATATTATGTCTCTGAATTTTTTTTCTATGACCAAGAAAACCAACACTGTTTCATACGGTATTTTACACAACCATGATTAATAGCTGCTCCATCTCTTTATATCTCGAATTGAGGCCGAAAATGGGTTTAGCTGGCGCTAATCGGGCTGAAATGGAACAGACCTCCATCCCCGTCGTACGATATCCCAGATTGCACGAACATGTTCGCATGTCCAGTTACAGTCGACTCGTTATTACGGCCGACGGATTTTGGATGGATAACGAGTGAATTAAACGAATTAAAATTAAAGGGGGTGTTAATATCAAAACCGTTTGGCATTATCATTTTCCAAATTAAATACTCCCTCCGTCCAAAAAATATAGTTCCTTTTGAAAGTTCGTGCCACTTTTCAATATAATATTTCTCACAATCTATAATGTTTTAAGTGATTTTAAAAACTTGTATTTTATATTTAATTGAGATCCATCAAACAAGATTAATAGTGCATATGAAATGTATTACCGATTGAAAGACATAATTGATTTTCTGTCCGGTTAGAATGGAACGAGGAACTATATTTTGGGACGGAGGCAGTAACTAGAAGTTGCTCCATCATCTTTATGAATAGTCATTTCAGTCATTTCGTCCGCTCCGTAGAAAAAGAATATACGGGTCTTTACAATATCGTTTGACTTCTTTTTGCGAGAAGGATCCCTACGTCCCTTTTTAAAATGTCTCATGTGAGAAACTTGTATTTTTGTGAGTGTTAAAAAATGTGATTCCGTAGAATGTTTTGAAATTTTTTTTACACCAAATTATAGTAGACAATGAGCACTTTAATTTGGTATAAGACAAATTCAAAAATTATATATGGAAATTTATTTTTTAAGGGTTTGAAATTGCATGTATTCTTATAGCGAATAATTAAAAAGGGACAAATGAAGTAACTATTTAGTGAATCTTGGAATGGATATAACGAAAGGTACTAAATCTTAGAATTGGGACAATAAATCTTAGAATTGGGACAATAAAAGGTAGGGTAAATTTCACTAACCTCGCCTGAGGTTTCTGACAAAAGCAGCCACCTCCCCTAAGGTTTCTGAAATGTCACTGCCCTCCCTTACTTTATCTGACAATGTTCAAACACCCCCTTCAGTTATCTTGCCGTCCAAAACTTTAACAGAGTCAGCTAAAGTCAGAAATCTAATTTTGAAATTCCAAAACTAACCCTACGTCCTCTCCCCATTTTCCCTTCTTTCTCTCCATTTTTCTCCGAGCCTTCTTTTTTCTTTGTCGTTATTTCCATGCACTAATTACTACCAAACTACCATGAATTAAACCCCCCCTTTTTTCCAATCTCATTGAACCAGTAAAACCCTCTTTTTTCCCTAATTAATTAAAGAGGCGAAACCCAAAAGTGAAATCAAATAAGAAAGAATTTTGAGGAGTTGGCTTCTCTCTCTCCACAATGCAAGACATTGATGTTCAAATACAAAGCAAAATATGTTCCGACACTAGCCAACAAAAAACAAATTAAACACAAATATAACTTTCTTAACGTTAATAAAAAGTAAAAATTTATGTACACAGACTGAAATGCCAAAAAAAAAAAAGAAAGAAAGAAGAATATTATACAAACCCATTACTTCGGTGCATCTTCATTCACAACCAACCACTTGTGAAGAAATAATCTAAAAAGCATTGCCAAGGCATCTGCTAAAAAAAATCCTAGGAACCCGTAGGCCACCCATTTACCTCTGATCCTTTCATTCCCGTAGATTTGTAGGTGTTTCATCATAATTTAAAAATCAAAACTTCAAGAACCCCATGACGAGAGCATCGATGGAAGAGGGGAACAACTGGGCTGATCAAATACCAAACCCAAAAAGCTCTACCAAATCTCGTCCATCAGTAGCATCGAAGGGGAATCTCGAACCAGTCACCTCCGCTGCGTAGATCGATGTAGCTGCGAAGTCGGATATCCCATACTGGATGTAGTGATCTAACGTATACATATATGATATCTGTGTGTGTGTGTGTGTGTGTGTGTGTGTGAGAGAGAGAGAGAGAGAGAGAGAGTCAATTTGGGGTAGTGGATCTGGTATTCAAGGTGGTGGTGGCAGTTCTAGTTCAAGGTGGGGAGGTGGCTTTGAATGAGTAAAGTGTATCTCTGAACACATGATAAATTGAGGAGATTCTGGTCATTTATGCACTTCATTTGACGCCGTTTGTGGGTAAGTTAACGGAATGGGGTATTTAGACATTGTCAGATAAAATAAGGGAGGCCATTGACATTTCAGAAACCTCAAGGGAGGTAGCTGCTTTTGTCAGAAACCTCAAGGGAGGTCAGTGAAATTTACCCTAAAAGGTATTATTGTACTTTTGCCCGAGGGGCACCCTTTAGAATTTGCCATTATTATTATAATCCCTTTTGCTTCGAAATATTTGACCGAAAAAGTCAAGAAGGCCTAATCTACAATTAATTAGTAACATCAACATAATCTCTACTTTATGTCCTAATTGCCTAAATTACTACTCCCTCCGTCCTTTTTTAATTCTTAAGTATTTTATTTTGGATCGTCCCATAATAAGTGTGTTTTGAAAAGATAATGGGTAAAAGTTACAATTATTGTTTTGTCCTTTTGAAAAATTAATAAGAAAATAATTAATGAGTAAATTGGAGGATAATTATAGAAAGTAGAGATAAAATTTCATATAAAAGGGGTATAGTGGAGATAAAAATTGTTGTGAAATGAGTAATCGTGATTTTTTTCAATAAATTGGATATACGAAGCAACACATATAAAAAGAGTGACGGATGAAGTATTTGATTGTAATCCCTTTTGCTACGAAATATTTGACCATTTGACCATAAGAGTCAAGAAGGCCTAATCCACAATTAATGGGTAACATCAACATAATCTCTACTTTTATGTCCTGATTGTCTAGATTACTAAGTATTTGATTGTGTTCGATTACACAATATGGAAAAGTCTATGTCTTGAGCCTATATATAATGAGACAAGGAGAGTTAATAGCC
The DNA here is from genome assembly GCA_016920895.1 of Vaccinium myrtillus. NCBI lineage: Eukaryota > Viridiplantae > Streptophyta > Magnoliopsida > Ericales > Ericaceae > Vaccinium > Vaccinium myrtillus. The sequence continues at coordinate 21,668 of JADGMU010000296.1, read as the reverse complement.
AACAAGAACATCATTTTTGACATTTTTTTGGGATACAATGAGCCGTCTGCCTTTCTCTCTGTTAGTTGCATTGACAATATTTCACCTTGTTTCTGCACTAGCACTTTCTAGGGTTAAAATTACCAGTCAAGTTCCGAATAAGCCGTCGCTACTGCGAGTTCGTTATCAATCTAACGATACTAATATTGGCATACTAGCACTTCAGAGGGTTAAAATTATCAGTCGAGTTCCGAATAAGCCGTCACCACTGCGAGTTCGTTGTCAATCTAAAGATACTGATATTGGCATGCACACGCTCTATGAAGGTCAAGCAATCGAGTGGCATTTCCGTCCAAAATTGTTCTCCACTCTCTTCTTTTGTCATTTTTACTGGAATTCTAAAGAAAGAAGGTGTGCTGTTTATGATGAGAATATAAAACATTACCATTGTTTTTTTCAATCTGATGTTTGTGAGTGCCAGTGGGAGGCAAGACCAGATGGTTTCTACATTAACGATGGTGGGGGGTACTGGGACAAAATTAATGATTGGAACTGATGATCTCTCTTTTGTTGTGAAAAGGGTAAATCGTCTTATGCAAGATTTATAAATGAAGGTAATGCATAATGCTGAATAAACCAATTATATAATTAAGATCACCTTGCATTTGTTAAGTATGTATATATATTTCAACTAAAGTTTTACATATGCAAAATACTAAGTACCCAAAAAACTTACCCAAAAAATTACCCAGAATTTGAAATCAGTGGCTCAGATACAGGGCCAGCCCAAGCCCTAGGCCCAAGAGGCCTGGGCCTAGGGCACTCTCCAAAACCCAAAATTTAAGGGCACTCCAATAATTTTTTACATTAGACTTGAGTAGGAGTCTTTTTTTCAACCCAATATAAACAATAGAGAAGGCCCAAAAAGTTTTTACTTAAAGGAGACACACTTAATAGTGCACAATGTATTGGCCCATCACAAGCCCATCTCCCGTAATTAAATTTTTATGGCATGTTCCTTCATTGCCTTTTGTATTTTTTCCTCCTCCTTCTTTTCTTCCTTCCCCGATATGGGACATAGATCACAGAGGAAGAGATCCAAAAAGCCTTACAAAACCAGTAAAAAAAAAATACTTCCAGTCAAGAGAGAGATGATTGGAAGGTCTGTTTTTTTATGTTTTTCCACGGTTCTTCGGATATGTAAGTTAAGAAGTTAGAGACAAATTCTTGGAAACATTTGTGGAAGCTTAAGAACACAAAAAACCCTGTATCTATCTATGACCGTCTTCTAAATTTTCTGTGGTCTGGGGTTGTTACTTGTTAGTTCTCTCCTTGTATTTTTTTGGTTCTCTTTGGTACCTTTCTTTTCCCTTCAATCCAATGCTATGATAAACATTTTTTTTTTACAACAAAATAAGCTCATCAATCTCAGATTCTCTCACATCTCCTTGCACATTGACATCTCCTTGCACATTGATTCACTATGCATAACCATTCAAACATTGGTAAACCGTAGTGTCCTATATTTCCGAAGTACCAAAAAAAAGAAAAAAAAAACGAAGTGTCGTACCCACCACCATTGAGGAGGAAAACAAAAATAAGACCTCATGGTCATTTACTCATTCGACGTGTTTTACTCGATTTCAATACTATCTAACTAAACTACAATAAACCATACCATATGTACTGCGATTATTGCAAAAAAAAAAAAATTGTTTAACTCTTACGGGCACATTTTTTATATTAGGCCTAGGGCACCCAAAATCTTTGGGCTGGCCCTGCTCAGATATATTCCCAAGTGAATCTAAGCCACAGATTTCAAATTATAGATACATATCTGGCTAAGTTTTTGTGTGTATGTAGCACTGTTGTTTACATATATATAAACCAATTATATGTTGCCCAATTTGTTCCTAATTTTTTGTTATTGTAAGTCCACTGAGTTACAATAAGTACACGAAGAATATAAAAAGTAGGTTTATTTATTATTTTAGTCCCTAAAAAATATACCAAGTTTTAATTTCGTCACTAAAAAATATTTTTTTGTCAATTTCGTCCTTATTGTTTCAGACGAATTTCAATTTTTCCCTTCCATCAAATTAATGATGGAAAATGCTAATGTGGCAAGCGAAAAATGCATAAAATACCGGAAAAAATTATTAATCTCCAAAAAAATGACAAAAATTATGAAAAATTTTAAAATACCGGAAAAAGCCATTAGGCAAAAAGTTTATAAAATTTGTCTAATGACTTTTTTTGGAGATTAATCATTCGTATCGACAAAAGGAATCAGAAAAGTATAAAAATTTTGGCCGAAGTTAAAAAAAAGTTCATATAAGACCACTTTTTTTTTTTTGAAATGGCAATAAAATTTATTGAAGAAAACTTGACAATGGGTACATCAAGTTGGAGGGAGAAAAGAGAGGACTCCAACCAAGGTTAGGTTAGTAGATTGGAGATCTTATTGTTGGCATGAGGGAGGCAATATTTCCACATAGAAATTGCACGAAGGATTAAGTCTATCTATATTCCATGTTGAGGGAAGGAGTATCGTATGTATAGGGCAAGGTCAAAAAATGGGGTTTTTTGCAGTTAAGTCCGCGTATTTTTTGACTTGTATGAAAAATATCCGGGTAGTATAGGGAGTTTCCCTTCTGCCCTTTGGAAAAAGTTGTGGGCATTCAATTTGCCTCCTAAATATAGTGTCTTCATATGGAAAGTTATCCATCGGTTCTTGGTCGTGAAGGATGAATTAAGAAGGAGAAATTTATTGAGTGACAGATTATGTTCGTTATGTGAAGCAGAAGGCGATCGAGATGGTAGGCCATTTGTTTTGCCTGTGCCTTTTTGCTAGACAACTCTGGAGTTGGTCTAGTTTAGGGAAGAGTTATAATTCGGAGGGGGTGGTGAGTTTTAGGAACTGGTTCACTGAATGGTGGGGAAATAACATTATTAGTGAAATAGTGATGGAGTTTTTTTGTAAATTTGTGTGTACTGTGGGAAATTTGGCGTGCTCGAAACCGTGCGTATTTTGATTTGGCTGTCCCTATACTTGATAATTGCTTTACTAATGTTACATAATTTGTCTATGTTGTTGAAGTCGTAGAAAACTATGCAAAATGATAGGGCTGTTGGAGGGGACAGTCAAGGGCTTTCCTCAGATATCTAGCTGCTAGGGTGTGTTGGAAAATGAAGGCTAGGTAGTGAAGATGACGGTGGATGGTGCGTGGCGGAAGGATTTGCTAAACGTCGTTGCTGCACGGTGCGCTGAGGGAACTATCAATGTCCAGCACTGCTATGTACCTAGAAAACACACCCAGAATTTACCCAGAATTTGAAAATCAGCCATTGCTTTTCACTTTCTGGGTAAATTCTGGGTGTCCTTTCTGGGCACCTAGACTTTCTGATGCAATGTTAGCCATACCAAGGTTATACTTGTGCGTGCCGGAAGAAACGTGAAGAGTTATTACAAGGAATTGGTTCTCGTATTGTGCTAATGACAATCATACCATCATTTCCTATCAATTTTTTGGAAGTTGGTTATAACTTTATTTCTCAATGAAAACAATAAAATTTCAATTCAAGAGAAACATGAAACACGGGTGAGATAGTAAAAATGAAAATTGACCACACAAAATATAGGAGCAATTCTCTGTTGTTGGAAAACAATTAAAAAAAAAAAAGAGGCCAATATGGCAATATGCATACCAAAAATATGAAACTTTTGTGGAAATCGAAAGCTAATTAAGTTAATGATGGGAATTTTTCGAGCCAACAAATTGTCTGTCTTTTACAAAATTGGCGGGACTGTGCCTTTTCAATTTTCCTTCATTTTTGCTTTTCTCGTCTTAAAGATAGAGGACGATAAAGAGTTAGAGCCATTTTTATCATTCAAAATATCGTTTGACTTCTTTTTGTGGGAAGAATTTGTATATCTTGTAACTATTTAGTTAATCTTGGAATGGATATAACAAAACGTAATAGTAAATCTTAGAATGAGTACAATAAAATGTAATTGATGTACTTAAACTTGTGCACGAGGGGCACCCTTAGAATTTGTCATCATTATTATAAAATCCCTTTTGCTTTGAAATATTTGACCGTAAAAGTCAAGAAGACCTAATCCACAATTAATGAGTAACAAGATCAACATAATCTCTACTTTATGTTCAAAATTGGACCCGGGGCCCTGCTGTGCGGGTGCCGCATGGCACCGTGCCATGCGGCTATCCGACCGTCCATTGCGAAAATGCACGGCTCGGATTTAATCAAGCAATGGATGGCTTAGATTTGCATTGAGCTCGGATTAAATCCGAGCCGTGCATTTTCGCAATGGACGGGTGCCATGCGGCACCTGCACAGCAAGCCCCCCAAATCCGTTCAAATTGCCTAAATTACCATTTGATTGCGTCGATTAAACCATATGAAAAAGTTTATGGCTTGAGCCTATATATAATGAGAGAAGAAAAGTTAACCCAAAACCAACAAGAACATAATTCTCGACATTCTTGGGATACAATGAGGCGTCTGGCTTTTCTTCTCTTAGTTGCCTTCACATTTCACCTTGTTTCTGCACAAGCACCTACAGAGGTTAAAATTACCAGTCGGGTTCCGAATCAGCCATCCCCACTGCAAGTTCGTTGTCAGTCAAAAGATACCGATATTGGCATGCACACGCTCAATGAAGATCAAGAAATCCACTGGCATTTCCACCGGAAGATGTGGTCCACTCTCTTCTTTTGTCACTTTTACTGGAATTCTAAAGATAGACGTTTTGCTGTTTTTGATCTAAGAATATCTTCAAACCATTGCAAATCTGAACCTGAATCGATTATGACTGAGTGTTTTTGGGAGGCAAGACCAGATGGTTTCTACATTGACGATGGCGATAAGTGGACCAAAATTAATGATTGGAACTGATGATCTCTCTTTTGTTGTGAAAAAGATAGATCGTCATATGCAAGATTTATGAAGTTAATGCATAATTTTGAATAGAAATTACATGAATGTTATATGGTTGAGATTATCTAGCATCTTTTAAGGACGCATATAAATAAACCAATCACGTTCTTGCCAAATTTGTCAAAGTTAACAAAAATTCACCACCTCTAAACAGCCACAAAAGACAGCAAAAGTTCTGGATATTTTGACAGGCTAAAGAAAAAAATGATCAAAAGTAACAAAAATAAATGCTAGCTTTGTATGATTGAAGCACGTCTTTGAGGTAGCTGTTCGAACATTTAACAAAAATAAAATACTTATTCTCTGATCATTAACTTTTAATTATTTTACCTGTAAAAATTTAATTCATTCTAAATATAGGAATGACTTCTAGTCAATGATCCCTTAAACTACTTAAAGTGCGGATCTCACATTTCTTGATTGAATTTTGATGATCCAAACCAATACATGTTTTACTGGTCTCCGAGAGGAATCATAAAAATAAAAAAACGGTGACCGGGAAGGCTTGATCCAAGTAGTTTTTGATAAAAACTATATATGTACAGTTTTATCAAAAATTGCCGCACAACATGGCGCATAACACCTTCTGCACAACACCCACCCCGTATCCACCTACCGCATAGCACCCACCCCGGATTCCTAAAAACCATATGATGCCACACAAAAAAAAAAAGCTTTTCCGTTTCTGACACTTTTTTAGGATATCATTTCTCATTATCATTGGAACTCAAATTAACATGGTGTCACGTTACAAAACGATAAAGCAAACTCCTAGCATATTCAACAATTTGGGGTATATATTCAAATAATTATGTTAATCGGTTGGGGTACGGAATGAGAAAGCAAATGGAGAATTTTCCTTCTTTGCATATGAAAGATAAATCACGATTATAGTTGATGCACAGAAAACAAAAACTTAATCAAGGTCAAGAGTAGAACACAACATCAAAGATTAAGCGATTAAGAAACTCAAAATAAACAAATGGAGTGACAAAGAAGCCATACAACAAAAAAAAAAAAAAAAAAAGAAGTGATCGAAACAAAGATTAATGTGGGGAAGCTCTTCACCGGACTGGCCTCTTTGCCCGTTTGGAATTACACTGAGGGGGGAGGAGCTGAGCTGAACCTCACTTGGCCCCTTGGGACTCGTCAGAGAGGGGTACCGGAGCTGCTGGGGTACGCCGGAGTAGGACCTGCACAAGAGAGCAACCACGTTAGTACCTAGCCCGGACGGTGGTGGTCCGGGAAGGCACTCCGATGGCTAAGTCAGCGACTGATGGAGAAGTATAGTGGAGAACTAGAGAGAGAGAGAGAGTAGTTTAGAGCTGAATGTCGAGAGAGAGAGTTGTGTGGAGAGGATCCGTGTATGGAGGGGGTGAGAGCCATATTTATAGGCGAGGGAGCGCGTGTTCGGCACGCCCTTCGGGGGCCTCACGCGCCCCATCCCTGACATCGCATTGAATGCATGGATCGACGTATGCCCATCAAGTGGCGCCTCGGCCGCTGTGCTCCCAGAGGCGTCACGTGCCCTTGATGTCCCTATTAGTCAAATCACCCACCCCCCCTGCAGGCGTAGGTTTGCAGGGTTGGTGGATTGTCATGACGCAGTGCACGTGGGGTGGTTGAGCTCATTAATGAGCCACTCAGACTGTCAGGAGGTGCCTCGATCGAGCCCCCCTGCCACTTGACGCGACCCGCCCCGGTACCGAGGTCAATCGACTCGGTTCGGGGTACCCTCGGGAACAGTACCACAAAGGCCCCTCTGGACGCTCCCAGCGCGGTCTCCCGAGGTGAGAGTCTGGCCGAACCTGCTCTCTCCAGGGGAAGCCTCCCCCGGCGTTTCGCGGCGATTAGGTGGGGACCATTGCGGACCCTCGTCCCCTCGGGGGGACGCTACCGAGGATGACGAGACCCCTTTGATCCCCCGGCCGCTACAATTAAGTTGACGATAAGTTGTCAACTGTGTTTTTTTGTGTAGGCTAGATTTTGTCTCACTGTGTTTTTTTTTGTATAGGCTAGATGTGATGGCGTTGCAAGTCTCTCTGTGTTCTGATCAGTTGCATTATTTAGATCTACTTGTACCGGCATTGGGCACCGGCATTGGGCAGTGATTTACAAAATTTTCTCTCTGTTCTCGAAAAGAAGAAGAAGAAAAGAAGTGTTACCTGTGATATAGCACCAATATGCTATCTTTAACTCTTTCCGCCTCAAATATGACATAACAAAGCAAGACAGATTCGAATCCATCGATAGTTTTCACTCATTGTGTACGAAATGTGTGATCACAATAAAAGTAATGCACTTGTAATCGATAGTTATCAGAATAGTTCATAATTTTTTTTATTTTCATACATATCGATGTTTGATCAAGATAATTTTTATAGTGAATGCTCATCCCAAAGTGTTACGATATCTATGGTTTGGATCAAGGGAGTACCGAGCGCACAATTATATTTACTTTTTTCAAAATTATTTCAAATTATATGGTCCTAATTCTGAATGAAAAATTGAGCTAATTAGATCAATTACTTATAAATATCCGATGGGCCTAATTTTTTCAAGGACCACTCGAATAATTATTTTAAAATTATTGACCAGTTCGGATCATTTGTGTAGGACCTCGAAGTTAGCTCTAGAAGACGACGTGTAATGAACTAATGGCAAGAGGTCCCAGAAATGTCTATGTAAGCGCCAGCCATTGGAAGGCAAATGGACCGGGGGGGGGCGGAATTGATGACGAAGTGCCAAAGTTAGGGGGAATTGATGACGAAGTGCCAAAGTTAGGGGTTTAATTTATGTTTATTAAAGTTCAGGTGTATGACGGAGTGCCAAAGGTCAAGTTTTTTATTTTTGAAATTTTCCCTCTTGTAACTATTTAATTAGTAAATCTTGGAAGGGATATAACAAAAGTTAATAAATCTAAGAATGGGGTACAATAAAAGGTAATCAATGTACTTAAACTTGTGCCCGAGGGGCACCCATAGGTAAAGAAAATGTATAGGGCATGCTCGGGGACCCATTTTTGGGTTCCACATGAGTGATCCGAACCGTTCATCATTCTTAGAATATTTTTCCGAGGGGCCCCACAAAAATTCAGTTCAATCGGACGGTTAGAAGTGGTCGAACCAAAGTTCCACCGTTTCAATAAAAAATCTTTTGCTTGAAACAGTGGGACTTTGGTTCGACCACTTTTAACTGTCCGATTGAGCTAAATTTTTGTGGGGCCCCTCAGAAAAATGTTCTGAGAATAATGAATGGTTCGGATCACTCGTGTAGGACCCAAACGTGGGTCCCCGAGCATGCTCTATGCGTTTTCTGTGCATACACGTCTGTACGGGTAGCAAGATCCCTTTAGAATTTGCCATAGTTGTAATAATCTGTTTTGCTTCGAAATATTTGACCGCCAAAGTCAAGAAGGCCTAATCCACAATTAATGGGTAACAACATCGACATAATCTCTGCTTTATGTCCTAATTGCTTAAATTACTATTTGATTGTGTTCGATTCCACAATATGAAAAAGTTTATGGCTTGAGCCTCTATATAATGAGATAAGGAAAGCTAACCCATAACCAACAAAAACATAATTTTCGACATTCTTTGGGATACAATGAGCCGTCTACCTATTCTTCTTTTAGTTGCCTTAACATTTCACCTTGTTTCTGCACAAGGACCTTGTGCGGTTAAAATTACCAGTCGCGTTCCAGATAAGCCGTCGCCACTGCGAGTTCGTTGTCAATCAAAAGATACTGATATTGGCATGCACACGCTCCATGAAGGTAAAGCAATCAGGTGGCATTTCCGCAACAAGCTGTGGTCCACTCTCTACTTTTGTCATTTTTACTGGAATTCTAAAGAAAGAAGATGTGCTGTTTTTGATGAAAGAATATATACATACCATTGTAAAGCTGAATCGGATGTGGTTGAGTGCCATTGGGAGGCAAGGCCAGATGGTTTCTACATTGATGATGGTGATAAGTGGACCAAAATTAACAATTGGGACTGATAATCTCTCTTGTTGTGGAAGGGTAGATTGTCTTATGCAAGATTTATAAATAAAGTTAATTCATAATGTTGAGTAAGAACTGCATAATGTTGAATAAGAACTACTGGAACGTTCTATAGTTGAGATTATCTAGCATCTGTTAAAGAATGTATATTTCAACTAATCCAAGATGTACATTTCAGTTGAACACATATCATTTCAGTTGATGAATATCAAAAGTTGGGGCCGGAGATTTATGGTGATGGTTCATGGTTGTGGATGACATCTTGCCAAGATCAGAACTTGAAAAGAATATTTTGAGAAATATTTTTGAGATAGTGTTTGGATGAGTTTTTGGAAAAAGTAATAATTAGATAGAGGTGTAATAATTGGAGAGAGATAGAGAGAGAAATGAGAATAATGATTGGAAAGAGGGGTATGAGTAGAAAGAAAAATGTGATTAATGATTGGAGAGATGGGGAAAGAATTTTTTTGGAATTTTTTTTGGAAATGTGAAATGAACAAAGTGAACACAATTTTCCCTTACACCATGAGCTACCATTTTATGGTCCATATTATGTCTCTGAATTTTTTTTCTATGACCAAGAAAACCAACACTGTTTCAAACGGTATTTCACGCAACCAAGATTAATAGCTGCTCCTGTTAGGAAATCGGAACACAAACAGACGTGCATAATGAAAAAAAAATTGGCAAAGAAAACAACACACAAGGTATACGTGGAAAACCTCAACATGAGGAAAAACCACGGGAGCCACACCAATTCACTATGAAATCGAAAATAAGAGTGACCAGTCTTCTTGCAATCTCTCTGAGATCTGCGTTTTCTCTCGTCTCTCACTGTTTTTCTCTGAAAACTGATAACCCTAAATTTAACAAACTGCTAATAAATAGGCCGGGTCATATGGCCGAAATTACACCCCGTGGGGGCTCCGCCCCCACACCCCCGGGATAGACCACTACTGAAGCTTGTCTGCACCCCAACAACTCCATCTCTTAATTTATATGACCATTTCAAAAAAACAAAAAAAAATCTCTTTATATCACTGAACGTATATGTTGAAACATAAATAAACATTTTGAATCACTCATATATATTTGAAGTACTTTATCATAAAATTTAAATTCAAGAGGGGCAAACGCGAAACACAGGTGAGATAGCAAAAATGAAAATTGACCAAAACTCCAGTTTCTAATACTTCACACAGAATATAGTATTCAATTCTCTATAGCTGGAAAACAATTCAGAAAAAAAAAATAGACAATAGGCATACCAAAATATGGAACTTTTGTGGGAATCAAAAGCTAATCCAGTTGATCGTGGGAGTTTTTTCAGCCAACAAATTCTCTTTCACAAAAATTGGCGGTGCTGCGTTTTTTCTATTTTTTCTCCTTTTTGCTTTTCTTATTTTAAAAATAGAGGAAGAAAAAGAGTTGGGCCATTTTTGTCATTCACAATATCGTTTCACTTCTTGTTATTGTAAGGATTTATATATCTTATAACTATATGTTTAGTAAATCTAGGAATAGATATTACAAAAGGTAATAAGTCTAAGAATGGGACAATAAAAGATACTCCTTCTGTCCCAAATTGTTGTCTCTCTTTTTATTTTGGGATGTCCCAAAATGTTAGTCCTATTTCTAAAAACAGCTATCAAATCATATCAAACTCCCAATTTTACCTTTAAAAGTACTCTTTTCCTCCCAATTTATTTCACAGTTTTTAAAATTTTATGTCATTTCTAAACCATTTATATCTTTTAGTTTGTAACGTTTTTTATGATTTTTAAACCTTTGTATAAAACAACTAATTGAAATCTATCAAACAAGATCCATATTGAATATTTTTGAGATTCATATTGAAAGATACTCCCTCCGTCCCTTTTTAAATGTGTTACTTAGGATTCTGTGTCATTTTCAACGGCTTATAACTTTTAATGTGAACCTCAAAACATATGCATTATGGATCTTGTTTGATAGATCTTAATTATTTCTATTATACAAAATTTTCAAAATCATAAAAGCTATTATAAATTAAAAGTTATAAGCCGTTGAAAATGGCACAGAATCCCAAGTAACACATTTAAAAAGGGACGGAGGGAGTATAAACAATTTAATAAACTTCACATTTTTTAAAGAAACTTTTGGAACTCTAAGGGCATCCTTATCTGACACACCAAAAAAAATACCAAATTTAACCTCAAAAACACTTTTTATAATTTAGCAAGTCACTTTTCAAAAAATTCACAAAATCAAACTCTCTATATATTCAAACATTAGCATGTCACTTTATTAAAAACTCATAGAATCAGACTCTATATTCAAACATTTACTCTTCCCTCCCTCTTCCTCTTTTGGTGAGTGAACAATAGGTCACCAAATTTGTTAAGTTATTGTAGCAAAGTTAAGAAATCTTCAAATTGGTGAGGCTGATTTTGAGGTTTTGGAGGAGTCACTACAACAAAAAAAGCTTATGAGGGCATTCAAAAATGCCTCTAAAACATCCTTATTGGGGCAGTTTACCTATTGGGGCATTAAAGTGTTGTGCCGCTTCTATCGATGCAGCTATAGACCTAAAGTGGCACTTTTTAATGCAGCACTATAAGGTGCCTCAACAGAGCTTTCTCGTTGCACTTTTAAATGCCACATCAAATTCTTATTAAGGCACTTTTAATGAGGCACTTCTTGAGGAGCCTCAACAACTCTTTCTTACTGCACTTGCAAGTGCCGTGTTAGATTCTTATTAAGGCACTTTTAATAAGGCACTTCTTGAGGAGCCTCAACAACTCTTTCTTACTGCACTTGCAAGTGCCGTGTTAAATTCTTATTAAGGCACTTTTAAGGAGCCTCAACAACTCTTTCTCGTTGCACTTCTACGTGCCGCGTATTTTGCTTTACGAGGCATTTTAAGTTGCCTCAATAGCTTTTTCTAGCTGCACTTCAAGGTGCCACGTAATTTACTTATCAAGGCATTTATTGGTGCTCCCAAAGGCTTTTAAGGAGCCTCAATATCTCTTTCTCAATGCACTCCTAGGTGCCGTATATTTTGCTTTACGAGGCATTTGAAGGTGTCTCAATAGTTTTTTTTAGCTATACTTTGAGGTGCCGCGTAATTTACTTATCAAGGCATTTATTGGTGCTGCCAAAGGATTTACAGAATTCATTTTCCTTTCACTAGTAAAGCATTTTAAAGTGCCCCATAAACCATCATTAGTTGAGCTCAAGAAGACAGCTTTTATGGCACTTTTTGAGTGCCTTAAGAAGTGTACAATTTTTTCCCTTTTATAATACGTGATTAACCAATAGTAATGTACAACCTTAATTGCACTTTGTATCCCATCAATATCCAAGACAACATAAGTCATAGTCATTAACTTCAATAAAAACAACTAGTCAACAAACTTTTCACAGAAATCCACTACGAACATGAAACAGAAACAAGTATCCAATAGAAATCTAGAACAATACCATGAAAGATGCCATGGTATAAAAACCAACTACTCAACTAGTGAAAACAAAAACAAAAACCATAAATTCAGCATCCATGTGATATGACCATATCTACAAAGCACCTTCCAAGTGATCCCATTCATTCAGTAAAGCAGCCATCATCATCTTTCTCTACCTGATCAAATAAAATCGGATATTTAGGTTCAAAACATATTATTTTTATACTAAAGACGATATAAAGACAATATTGGGCATTAAACGTACCAAAGAAATAGGCCATGCAATTGGTGTCCGAATGGCATCGCCAACGGTCTTAAGGCCTCCGTAAGGCCTCATCAAATGCTCGTTCCATTTGATTGGAAGTTGAACATCAATCTCACACCAGTTAGCTCCGAGTTCTTCTCCACCCAACTCTTTAGATGGATCCAAACTAGTGATTCTCCCTTTACCAACAATTTCTGTCGGGTTGACTACACTCTTGAAATAAGCAAAGTCGCCCACCTAGCATCAATCAATAGAAAACATCATATTAAAATTATCCAAGTTATCAGACTATATTGGGTACAATTGTCGTGTCCGTGTCCGTGTCTGTGTCCATGCTACTTAGATTGTGAGGTACAACATCAATCTTCTAATAACAATGCTAGCATACTAAACTTCAACAAGGCAACATTACAGAAATTACAAGGCACATTATCATCTTTTTACTCGGTAATATGGAACTTTAACATACTCCGGACGCTAGAGGAATGTTGTCAGGCTTCAAATCGGTATAAATAAGGCGATAATCATGCAAGACTACAAATTTATCAAATAAAACCAAGAACATCAAGTCTAAGTTTCTATCAACCAAAAACTGCAACATCGCAGCCCCAAAAAAAGTACAGAAACCGCCACCAAAAACTGCAACTTGACTGCCAAAATACTGCAATATGGCAGCCCAAAAAAACTGCAGAAACAGCCCAAAAAAACTGCAGAATACAATTCGAAAAAACTACATAACACAGCTCAAAAAAATTGCAACATGACAGTCCTAAATATTGGGCATTCCGTACAGCAAGCATCCACATTCCTATGGACATTTCTATCGACATTGTTGGTGAAGATAAACATTGTTGTTTGATGTACGGAATGCCCAACATTTCTATCGACATGCCAAATTAAATTCAAAGTCACTTTGGTAGCATATCATTCTCCTAAATCAGCATGTAATAGTCATTGCATATGTAGAAAATTCACTTCCCAAAGTCAGATAATGAAACTCTAAAATTCTGACTTGAACCATAAAACTATAAATATCATGAAAATAGATACCTTAACACGCCCTCGTAGGGAAGTAGATGTTGAGGAACCCACGTGTTGTTGTTGGTTTGGAGATGTGACTGGGATGTTTGAGGGATTAATCCCATTTGCACCACTATGCGAAAACAAGTGCATTAGCTCTTCCAATTTTTTATTTGTTTTATCTAGTTCTGTCTTCCACTCCATTGACTGCCTATAAGACGTGCCATTGCTAGGCACTTCACCCCAAACATCAGATGGGCAAACCCCTACACTATTTGGTACATCATCTGTGCCAATATCACCATTTGAGATCCCAAATGTATCGTGCACCAACTCTCGGATGTTATTATTTGTCCCAAAGGCATTATCTACATTAGTGGGCATCGTAGCACTTGTTCTAGATGACAAAGCTTCCCCATGAGCTATCCATTTTGTGTAACCCTTGATAAATCCGTCACATACTAGATGGTCCACTGCCTCAGATTGTGTCACCCACCTGCCATTTCCACATTTCACACACGGGCAAACAATTTTCCCGTCGATACTTGCATTATGAAATGCAAACTTCAAGAATTCCTTAACTCCATTCAAATACTCACTAGTCAACCGAGATTGATACATCCAACTCCTATCCATTAGGCTTCTTCGTAAACCAATATCAGAGCTCTATAATAAGACAATATAATTAATCACAACTCAAATTGATATATATATATATATAAATAAAAGAAAAGAAAAGAAAGAAAGCCCTTTGTCATGTAACATGAATAACAAGTGCAATTCAGTACATAGGTCCTAGGGAGAAGATAATCATCTCCAAGTAAAGGACATTTATGTAGCAATCTTTAAGGAAATGCTAACGAGTAAAATAAGGAAAAAATAAGCTTCATGCTATAGATCCCTGAACAGATACCAAAAAATTAAGGTACATAATTAAATTTTATTACCTAATTAAGGGCCTTTCATATGAAAAGTGGAATGTTGCTACTAACAAGGACTGTAACATTGATGATTTGAGTTGATGCACGAGTCCTTAATAGCCTAATAGGAACTTCATCCTTTTTAGTTAGTAATTGATGATACTGTCAACATAGAGAACTTCATTTACTCTGTTGAAAATTTGTCTGCTATATATAAAGCCGTGTCGGGGAATCGAGTTATGTATCCTCCATAATTTTATTCCTTTTATGAATTGAATTGGGATATGTATCTCCTATCATAACATGCATAAAGAAAAGGTAATATTCAATTAAAAAAATGCACAGCTATAAGTCCCTTAACAGATTTTGAAAAACTTTAAGTACTTGAAATTGGGAATTAAATAAGGTACAGTCACTGTATCCAAGATTTCCATTAAAAAAAGGATATCGGGAGTGGGATACCTATTGTTCTTTGAAGGAGGCAATACTAATCGTCGGATGTATACGGGATTTCTACACAAAAAGGATACGAGATGGGATACATATAGCTTTCCAAATGAGACGATTACATATCCCGTATAGTATTTTTGTAGAGACTACGATATAGAATTGTGTCATGGGTTACGAAAACAACAAAGAAAGTTAGAAGTCGAACTAAAAAAGAAGGCATAAATAAATTGTGAACTTGATGTTTACAATTCTCATCTAGAATTCCCATCCGAATAGGAATAAACTGGAATTCTCATCTTTCATGTTTAAACTGTGAACTTTATGTTTACAATTCTCATCCGAATAGGGATAAATTGTCTTTGCCATACCATTCAGCCACTAGCTCGTTGGTAAGGCAGACTCTCATTGGGAGATTATATCTGATAAATGTGAACCTCAGTAGGGTAAAGTGAATCCAATCGACCCATGGTGGCTCCGCCCTTAATTATGATTCCTTACACATTTTGTATTTGAATATCGACACAACTGTGTAAACATAACCGAATTAGCCCTTAAGCATCAGTTAACGTTCCCTGTTCTAAATTAAGAGGGAAAAAAAGAATACCATGATACTTCAGATGTAAAGTGCCATTAATCTCCTTGAATTCCCACGCAAAACCACGGATACACACTGCTTAATTGACCAGGCTAGTCCATGAAACAGAACAAAAAACTTGGATATGGTAACCCAGTTTTCAAAACAGTAACCCGAATTCTCCAAAGAGTAACCTGGTTTTCGAAATTTGATACTTCCAATGACCTTGTCCAACACAAGAAGGTCTTTTGGTAATGAATAACCCTCCAAACCATAGTTTTTTAAAATATGACGTAGAATTGATGGAAGAATTACCAAACAAATCCAATTGGCTAAACAATTTTCTTTTGTTCTTCGATTCAATGTAAACATTGATTACCCATAATATTGTAAATATATGATCAAAATTTGTAAAATACCTTGTATCTGCGGCAAATTGGAGTTTGAGAGCTTGAGAGATACCTTTGATCTGATCAAAACAGGTGGGAAGAAGAGGATGGAGATGGAAGAGTGGGTTAGATAACTTTCAATCGTGTAGGACTCTAGCGCGCGAAACTTTAGAGGGCCAAATGGATATCCGAAGAACGACGTCGTTACTGAGCCGTGTTTCTCAGAAGTGTGGAACAGAGCCGTGAGAAGTGTGGAACAGAGCCGTGAGAAGTGGAATGACCAATTAAGTCGTTAGGTTTTTGTGCAAAGAAAGTGCCCTATTATACCCCATCTTTTGAGGCAACTATAAGTGCCCTAATAGATTATCAAAACCAGGTAATCAAAAAAAAAAAAAGATTATCAAAACCATAATTAAGTAATTGAAATTAGGAGTTAAATCAAGTCAGCTAAAGTAAAAAGGAAGAGAAAAAAAAGATGGCAAAACGACGTAGTATTATACCTTTAAAAAATGCCCTATTATCTACCCAATTTTTAGAGGCACTGCCAACTGCCCCATTAAAATTGCCACAAATAAATTAAATAGGGAAAATTTAGGATTTTGACCAAGTGCCGCATTAGGTGCAATCAAATGGGGCACTTAACAAGGTAGTGCCTCATTAGTTACTTGATAGGGCAATTTTTTAAAAGTGCCCCTTTAAAAGTGCCCCTAAATCCCCATTTTGTTGTAGTGAGTTTGCTCTCTACTTTAACTTAACTTTAAGTTAAAGTAGAGATGCTGATATTGATGCTCTAAGACAATAATTTTGTCTCCTTAAAAAGATGAATGCTTTAAAAGAGACGAGCAAATTTGGGACAAAGGGAGTAATTAATACACTTAAACTTCTGCCCCAGGGCACCCTTTAGAATTTTCCATTATTATTATTATAATCCCTTTTGCTTTAAAATATTTGACCGTAAAAGTCAAGAAGGCCAAGTCTCAACATAATCTCTACTTTATGTCCTAATTGCCTAAATTACTATTTGACTGTGTTAGATTACACAATATGGAAAAGTTTGTGGCTTGAGCCTATATATAATGAGATAAGGAAAGTTAACCCATAACCAACAAGAACATAATTTTCGACATTGTTTGGAATACAATGAGACGTCTGCCTTTTCTTCTTCTCTTAGTTGCCTTGACATTTCACATTGTTTCTGCTCAATCAATTTATGAGGTTAAAATTACAAGTCGCGTTCCAAATAAGCCGTCGCCACTGCAGGTTCGTTGTCAATCAAAAGATACTGATTTAGGCATGCACACGCTCAACGAAGGTCAAGAACTCAAGTGGCAATTCCGCAACAAGCTGTGGTTCACTCTCTACTTTTGTCATTTTTACTGGAATTCGAAAGACAGAAGGTTTGCTGTTTATGATGTAAGAATAGCTTTAAACCATTGTAAAGATGACGCTAAAACATCCAAGACTAGCTGCTATTGGGAGGCAAGACCAGATGGCTTCTACATTGACGATGGCAAACATTGGACCAAAATTAACAATTGGAACTAATGATCTCTCTTTTGTTGTGAAAAGGGTCGATCGTCTTATGCAAGATTTAGTAAATGAAGTGAATGCATAATGTTGAACAACAACTGCATAATGATGAATAGTAATGTGGATATATAGGCAAAATGCCGCTTGCTTTCATATATAGTAATATTGTTTTCCATCTAATAAATGAATGGTCGAACTATGATCTCAACTATATTCACATGTAATAAGATAACCAAATTTTCTAGAATTCACAGTAGTGAAGCTATAACGGGTTACGTCTGCGATACTCCCTCCGTCTATATAACTAATTGTCCATGCATGTTCCACTATTTGGACCTCTTCAGAAAATACTTATAATACTTTTTAACTCAAAATATTTTTCACAGGCAATATGGATCTTGTTTATTAGAGTTCACTTAGTTTTTTAATACAAGAATTTTAAAAAAAATTAAATATTATAATTTCAAAATATAGATAGCTTTTTGAAAAATGTGAATAATGCAATATGGACATTTATTTAGGGATGATGATGGGAGTATCTATTAAGTCGCCCTCAGACCAAAATCCTGACTCCGCCGCACGCTCCATCTCTTTATATCACTGAAAATATAAGCTGAAACATAAACTTTCTAATGTGAGTGAGACAAGCTACCAATTAAGTTTACAAAATCGATCCTATTTAATTATCTCATAAGTCAAATACTCCTATTTATTAGCATATGGCACATTGACACCACAAGTAAGTCTACCACGTGATGCATGCTTAAAATACCGGCTACGACCACAATCGATTGACATTAAGGAAAAATTTGTCCCATATTGCTTACGAATAGAATAGATGATCACTTAATATATGTTGGGACCTTTCCACTCATTGTCAATTGGTTTTGAGATGAATATAAAGTTTCCACATGGTATCAGAGCGGGGTCCATTCCACCCCACATTAAAAAAAATCACAATCCACACCACACGATGACAGACCAGCAAAAAAAGGATGCACGAAGATAGGACCCAAAAAGTGGCCACACGTGACAGACCTCAAATGCGGCTGCACGTGAGGGGGGATGTTAAGGAAATATTTGTCTCATATTGCTTAGGAGTGGAATGAGTGATCACTTAATATATGTTGAAACCTCTCCACTCATTGCCAATTGGTTTTGAGATGGATTTAAAATTTCCACACCATGCAGGGGCCGGCCAACAAATTCTGTCTTTTTTCCATTTTCCATGTTCCATCCTTTTTGCTTTTCTTATTTTAAAGATAGAGGATGATAAAGAGTAGAGTCATTTTTTACATTCAAAATATCGTTTGACTTCTTTCTATGGTAAAGATTTATGTATCTTGTAACAATTTAGTAAATCTTGGAATAGATATAACAAAATGTAATAAGTCTAAGAATGGGTAAAATAAAAGGTTCTCACTTAAATTGGGCACCCTTTAGAATTTGCCACCATTATTATTATTATTATTATTATTATTATTATTATTATTATCCTTTTTCTTTGAAATATTTGACCGTAAAAGTCAAGAAGGCCTAATCCACAAGTAAAGAGTAATAACATCAACATAATCTCTTCTTTTTAATGGTAAGCGCCACTTTTTACCACTATTTCCTATATTAGACATAAATGTTTGTAATACCTTTTCTAATGACAATCTTACCCTCATTTCCTTTCCAGTTTCTACAAGTTTTTTTTTTAATTTTATTTTTCAATGGAATCAATAAAATTTCAATTCAAGAGGGGCAAACACGAAACACAGGCGAGATAGCAAAAATGAAAATTGACCAAAACTCCAGTTTCTAATACTTCACACAAAATGTAGGATTCAATTCTCTGTCGTTGGAAAGAATTCGCCAAAAAAATGGACAATAGGCATACAAAAAATATGAAATTTTTGTGGGAATCACAAGCTAATCCAGTTGATGGTGGGAATTTTTTGAGCCAACAAATTGTCTATCTTTTAAAAAATTGGCGGTGCTGTATTTTTTCTACTTTTCCATTTTTCCTCCTTTTTGCTATTTTCTTATTTTAAAGATAGAGGAAGATAAAGAGTTGGGTCATTTTGGTCGTTCAAAATATCGTTTGACTTATTTTTATGGTAAAGATTTATATATCTTTGACTTCTTTTTATGGTAAGGATTTATATATCTTGTACTCCCTCCGTCCCTTTTTAAATGTGTTGCTTCGTAAATCCAACTTATTAAAGAAACGTCATCATTACACATTTCACATCAACTTTTTCCTACACTTTACACTATTCACATCAACTTTTACCTCTACTTTCCAAAATTATCCTCCACTTTTACCCATTAACTTTTTACCCACTAACTTTTCAAAAGGGCAAAATGATAATTGTACAAACTTTTACCCATTAACTTTTCAAACCACACACTTATTTAGGGACAGCCCAAAATGGAAAGTTAAACACTTAAAAGGGACGGCGAGAGTAATTATTTAGTAAATCTAGGAATAGATATAACAAAAGGTAATAAGTCTAAGAATGGGGGTAAAATAAAAAGTACTCCCTCCATTCCTTTTAAGTGTGTTGCTTCATAAATCCAACTTATTAAAGAAATATCAAATTACACCTTCCACATCAACTTTTACCTCTGCTTTGCACCTGTTACATCAACTTTTACCTTCACTTTTAAAAATTATTCTCCACTTTTACCCATTAACTCTTTACTCACTAACTTTTCAAAAGGGCAAAATACTAAGAATTGTACAAACTTTTATAACTTTTCAAAAAACACAATTATTAAGGGACATCCCAAATTGACTAGTCGACAATTAAAAAAAAAAGGAACGGAGGGAGTAATTAATATACTTAAACTTGTGCCCAGGGGCACCCTTTAGAATTTTCGAGTAATAATTTAGAATTTTCGAGTAATAATATACTTAAACTTGTGCCCAGGGGCACCCTTTAGAATTTTCCATTGTTATTATTATCCCTTTAGCTTCAAAATATGGGTGCTGATTTTGGGGCTCCCTTTTTTTATGCAGGCACTCCAATATTTAATTAAGTTACAAAACTAACCTTTTTTAAGATATAAAAATTACTGGAGTCACTCCACTGCCAGATTATCTCTTCATTTAATAAGGCACTCCAAACCAATAAATGAACCAAAACAAAATATAAACATTAACATTAATATGGGGCCGGTTCCCCTCACACTTAAAAAACACATAAAAAAACACCTCAATTTTGTTTCGGGCCCTACTGTGATGTTCCAAACCATTGATCTTGTTTAAATGAGTAAAATAAGAGATTCTACAAAAATTCTACTCAATCCGGTATCGGTAAGTGCTTGATCCAAGCAGTTTTAAAAACACTAGTTTCTGTCATAGTTTTTGCAAAACTGTTTGGATCAAGCACTTACCAATATCCAGTTGAGTTGAATTTTTGCAGGATCTTCTATTTTATTCATTTAAACAAGATCAATAGTTTGGAACATCACAGTAGGGCCCGAAACAAAATCGAGTGTTTTTTTATGTGCTTTTTTTAAGTGTGAGGGGAGTCATCCCATGCATCTTTGTCACATTGCTTCACGCCACTTTGCACCAAAAAAAAAAAAACATTGCTAAAGTTCTCCAAAATAAACAACAAACAATTAAAAAGTTGATGCTGCAAAATTTTCATAACGGCTGCGACACATGATCTTTATATTTTCGTACTCATTATCTACCATTTTTCCCTCAAAATCTTCATAACTGCCGCAAATTTACATTTTAAAACTCATAGTGAAACAAACAAAGCACATCACCAAGGAAACGGATGGTTCTACAATCATAGGTCGAAGACCACTTGTCCAGGTTGTCCTAGTGCAGAACATGGAGACAATAAAATATAGACTTTATCAAGGAAACATTACATATGGAAGTAGGCAATTCAGTGACGTGTAGTAAAAGGAGTTGAGCAACTATCTGTTTTTTTTTTTTGATAAAAAAAAAAAAACTATTGAAGCTTGGAGCCCCTGTATCAAAATTGAGAATGCTTAAAGTAAAGGAGAAAAGTAAAGTTTTTTTGGAGTGCCTGAAGTAAATCATGGAACTTACAAAAGGGTAATTTTGGAAAACTATTGTAGCTTGGAGCCCCTACATCAAAATTGGGAAAATGTGAATA